>PKRV01000251.1:2924201-3008899 GCA_003709505.1 Hyphantria cunea | reverse complement strand
TATATATAAAAAGGCAAATTCAAACCTACAAAGCGCTTACTATTGTCCAAACAAAATGTGACGTCGATAGTTATGTTCTGAAAATTATCGGAGTCGAAATTCAAACTGTATTAGTAGTGTTTGTGAGAAAAATTACCTCCTTCCATGATTTTTATGGCAATTAAAACTGTTAATAAGTATTAAGTAACTAAAACACTGATAATTAAACCAACACAACATGACAATGACGTCATTGGCTGTGTCAAAAGCGTGCTCAAAATGGCGGCGTTTGAATAGCTGAAATTTAGTCAGTGTTTTAAATTTCACTATGAAAATTAGTTTGACTATTTTCAATCCTATTTATATTTTTTTCTATGATATAGAGAAGTAAATGATCAGATTAAGAAATAAAAAAAACGTGCATTTTCCCTACTTTTAACTGTCCCTGATTGGCCGTTCTATGGTCATAAAGTTAGGTTTACCATCACAAAAAATTTTTACATTCGACAACAAATGATAAACAAATATGCAGTGGGGACGTATGCTGCTCAATCTATCAGCGCGCAAGATGCGATCCATCGCATACCATATCACAATTTGACGGTTTCACTTCGATAGATTATAATCTAATTACATAATCATTACAGCTTACAATCTCGCGAGATAGATTATAATGTAGCGGTTTTAACAATATCACTGTAGCTTTGCCTGTTATTTTCTTTATCTATATGGGAACAACACTAAATTCAAAGTTTTTATCCAAGAAATAAATAGCCGGATAAACTTGGTCTTAAGTGCAACCGCGATTTTCAAGGAAATCTTGTAAGCGGAAGCGTTCTTTTCCTACCTTAACGGACGAGAACCCTCATAAAATCTATTTTATTGGTAGACATGGCCATCTGCGCTATAAAGGTCGACCGTAACTCGCCATTGCTTTTGAAAAATCGACTTTGGAACATTATTTTTTATTATAACGCCATAGATAGGATGGTTTACAGTGAGGTCTAGGGTTAGGTGAGAAGAGAAGAGGTTGTTTAAGAGGGACTCTGAAGAGTTTAATGTTAAATTATTAGTTTATTACCAAGATTTTTATTAAATTTTTACCTGACTACATAAAACCTTTTGATATTTTATAGCCTATGTCAACTGGGTCATTATTGCGAATCAGTTGGGATCTAATTCATTGAAATTCATTCGGTAGTTGAGGCAGTGGAACGAGCAAACGATGCTAGGAACAAAAATAATACATTGACTCTCAAAAATATTACTCTTTTTTTTGGCGTACTTTTTTTACGGCGATCGTAGTTGGGTAAAAACACATTTTTGTTAATACTACGCGTACAAGAGAACCCCGTCAATAAAAGTGCTTATAGATTAATTTGTTCACCTATCTTGATTTATCCCACGGTTTCGCTTGCATTAGTGTAAATTTTCTCAAGAGGTTCTTGGATATGTTATTTTAGGCTTCAGTAAGCTCTGTTACTTGATGAAAAACAACAAATTCAGTGCTGAACACTGCTTTTCTGTGAGTTGCATACTGGGCACACTCTCTCTAAAAACATTCAAAAAGAGTGCCCAATGGAGCAGAAGCATCGCTATAGGCCGCCGTGGTGTGCATTCGTAATTAGTACAGTGACTTCTACTCTTGGATGCTCATGCTTTGTAGAGTATATATTTAAAAGTATTATCGAGGGCTATCAAAATAACTTTGTGACAAACAAAGCCGCAGTCTTAAGCACATACTCGTACATCAAAATTTAATAAATCAAAACTATTTGCAATACTTTAGAACAATATTTCGTTTCACGTCTCTTCTACTCTGACTGAAAAATAATATATACAGTGAAGTACACAGTATACTTAAAGCCCGGGATGTTGTTGATCACTACAAGCGGGATCTCGACGGTCGTTAGTAGGAAAAACTGTCCACCGATAATAGTGAGGTGCTGCCCCGGGATCTACCGGGATTTGTTGCGGGACTTATGTGTAGGGATTTAATTAGACAGCTCTTTTGGGAATACATCGAGGTAAACGATGATGTAGTATATAATAGTAAAATAACGGTGAGGATTTTCTTTTATTTTTTGAAAAATTAAAAGGAAGAGATAGTTCGTGTTTTATGTTTTTAAAAAGGTATAAGTCTTAAATGTATATATCTATGTGACTTATATATATATATATATATAACGTTGACGTTTTAACTTGACAAAGAGTCAAGGTTTTTTGTGCGTGTAGCCGGCGTCCATCGATTTATAAGACGTTATCACACTTATATATATAAGTGTGCTACACGCTCAAAAAACCTTGACTCTTTGTCACGTTCCGCCTAAGCTGAGCGTGCAAGCGAGAGCGCAGAGAGACAGGCAATGCAGAGGCACGACCGGCCTAAACGTTCGGATTTCATAAAAATATGAAATGTTTCATCAATATTTTCTTAAGATATTATCACGTAAAGTTATCCTCGGTAAACCGAATTTACAGACAACTATTTTTTTGGGTACAGATCTTTACAGATTATAAATTACAGTTATTATTATAATAAATGGGAATGTGAGTTAGTTTGTTACGTTTTGCCCCTACACCACTAAATCTATTTCATAACTTCTTTCACCAATGGAAAGTAACATTATTAGTAAAAGAAGCCACTTTGTATGGCGATATCCAATATATACGCGGGCGGAGTAATTTTAACAGTGTATTAATTATTTGTTTCTTTGTTCTACTCTTTTAACTAGATAACAGATCTTAATTAGACTCCGAATTTATCTCTCTATATAAAAGAGGAAGGTGACTGACTGACTAAAATACCCAGAGGTCAAGGCACAGCCCAAACCGCTGAACCTAGAATCCCGAAATTTTGCATGGAGGTTCTTTATATAACGTTAGTGAGCACTAACAAAGTAATTTTAAAATTAAGGGGGAAAATAGGGGATGGAAATGTCAACTTCTGCGCGAGCGAAGCTGTGGGCTAAAACTAGTATAGATATATTCGGCTTCCTCGATTGCGCAGCGGTAGCGTATGCGACTGCTGTGCTCGAGACTTCGACTTCGATCCCAGGTCAGACCAATGATTGCATGATCTGCATATATTTGTTTCGGAGTTAGGGTGTTTTCTTTGTATATTATGTTTGTACTTACAAACAAAAAGTATATATGTTATATTAGTTATCTAGGACCCATACTAAAAGTCCTGCTTAGTTTGGGAATGCATGACATTGTGTCGGATATGTACGAAAAAAATAATATTGAAATGAAAATTGTGTACGAAGTTAATGAGCAGACAAGTCCACTGGTAAAACCAACTAACTGACTATTGACGTCCATAGACACCTAGCCTAAAGAGGGATAAGTGCGTAGCCACCTATAGACCTCACATTCACAATTTAACTTTATTCAAACCAAAATTTACATTTGCACGGCAATGTGGTTATTATTACCTATATATTAAGACGGCTGATATTAATTTCAGTAATTTATGTTCCCGCATAACTCCCGGGGCTTTAACCGTTACTAATAGAAACCGTCGCTTTACTATGAAATGATCTTCAAGTAGCTTTATGGTCTAGAGGTTTGACATTACCTTATTGCCATATGAATGTGCTTAAAACCGCCTACAGCCTTTAAAAATACTATTTTTTACGATGTAAAACTTTATAGGACTGCCTCTTGGTTTTTTATGCGACAGATAAAATATATGACCCAGAGATTTTCATATTAAATTTTATGCGGTATTCAATTTGCTTGTACATTACAGGAGATAAAACGGTTTGTTTTTGTGAATGGTTTGAAAGCGGAATGGATTATGTTTAACTGGTAAGAAACCATTGTTTAACCTCTTTGTGTTATTGTATTAATCAGATAATATTGGCTGAAATGAGTTTATTAACATGTTGGTAATGGCTCAGTTGAAGTTTTACTATGAAGCAAGTTATCCATCATATAATATTATTAATTCGAAAGTAACTTCGTGGGAGAGTCACGCTTCGGCATAAATGGGCTGGCTCGACCGGAGTGATACCACGGCCTCACAGAAAACCGGAAACAGCGCTTGCGCTGTGTTTCACCGAATAAGTGAGGATACCGGAGGCCCATACTCTAACCGCTCCTCACATTCCCCTCCCCTCATCCTTCTCTCCATCCTCCAAAGACATGCAAAGTACTTGTGATGCCTCTGGTGTTGCGGGTGTCCATGGGCGGTAATAGCTTGCTATTCCATCGAAAAGCTCTGGCTGTCTACCTCTCAGTTACGCTTTTACGGCTAAAGTACTGCACCGATTTTGTTTCACCGTTCTTGAGGAAGGACATAGTCTACTCTTTCAACCGCGATAACCGACATTCATACGGGCAGTAACCACAGTAAAATACAGTATGTTTAGTGGACACAAACAAATGTACATACATACGAGTGCATAGCCATAAATCCGTTTGTGTTAATATAGGTATATTTTGGTAGATATCTAGTCTTTCACTAAGCCTAGACTGGTCTGAAACATAGTTACAAATTCTATAATATTTAATCTTGAGCATTCGCGTACAAAGAAATCCATAACCACACTCATATTTAAATAATCCATCAATATATTAAAACTGAATCCCAAATTACCAAATAAATATATTCATTGAGACGTTTTATCGTCGCGATGAACGTTGTTAAATAAAGAAATGTAATAATGTGTCCCACATAATCGTTTCCTTTTTATGTAGCCCTTTATATTAAAGGAGATTATTCTCTTACTCACAATTTAGCGTAACATTGCAGGTTATCAAATCGTTGATTGCAATCAACCTATACCGTTTAGAATGATCATTGGAAATAGCATACATTGGAATTATCATTTACTGCTTATGTATTGCATTTTAGTATTTATTGTTAAAGGTAGTAGAGCCACGCTGAATTTAGCATGAACAGGTCGTCTAAAGAATACACCTGGCCCAATGATGCATCTCAATATGCCGTAGGCCACCATAGTGTGGCTCATCATTCTGCATTGTTTCATTGTCTGCATTCGCTTTGTGAGTGGGGACCACTCACACCATTCTTGGATTCTGTTTATATTTTATGGCACTTTAGCAGAGTCATATATATATACATAAAACATACAAACAAAGTCAAATCTGATGTGGCTTCGCTATGCATCTTCTACCGCATTTACTATAGAGAGTGCTCCTAGGAATTGTTCGGACTGATTTTTGCCGCCTCTTTCCGCCATCATCCTACGCGACAGCAGTTTCATCCCCATCACTTAGATAGTTAGCAGTCCACAACAGTGCGGTTTTCTAGAAACTTCCTGCCTCGCTTAACAGAACGGTGGATTGCACTGTCGCCTGCGGTATTCCCACGCCAATACGACCTTCAATCCTTAAAAAAAAGAGTGTACTCCTACCTAAAAGACTGGCAATACAATTGAGCTGCCTCCGATATAGCCATGGGTGACCATGGGCAGCGGTAATGGTTTATCATCAGGCGATACGTTTGCTCGTTTGCCCTTTATTCAATAAACAAAAAATAATAATGAGAAGATCTTGGTAAGTTATACTAGAGGCTATACATTGCTAAGGTAAAGTTACTCACAGGCTCATTTCATAACTAATTACTTCCATCATCTGTATTTTCGTTATTAACAAAGATATTACGCTTGCTCTACAGTTTGAGAATGTACAGTTCCGTATATCTCATAATAATAACTGTCTCATTAATTTCAACTAAGATAGTAAGTAATTAATAATGACGTGGAAGTAGGGTAAGCCTTTCTTCGGGACATATGATAAGTTAAGGCGTAAATCCACTGATCTTACGTTGAATTTTATGTATATGACGTATACCATTAAAGATGGTATGATATAATCCCGGACAATATTATTGTTACCGGGAATAGCGGCACTCCCTTACTGTTTATTGCCGAAAGTTCCTTGTTTGTCTCGGAGAGAACGGCATGTACGAATAAAGTGGGATTGAATTTATTTGATTTCTTAGAGACACGCCACTATGTTTGGTTTATGGGGCAATTTACAGACATTGTATCGATATGAAGCGTACAATGTTTCTAATAGAGTTTTTTTTACCCGACTGTGTCGGAAGGAAGGTAATGTTTTCGAGCGTTTGTATGTATGTGGGTATGTATTGTTGCTTGTTTTACCGGAACATTTCCGCACTTAGCCTCTTGATTGGGCCGTTGTACGTGATGTGTAGGTACGTACTCGTATGCCGTTTTCTTTGGCACGCCCTACAGCCCAAACAGCTGGACGGTTTTTGAAATATGAGGTGTCGTTGAAATCATCAGGATTGTAGTAGTGACATTGGCTATAAACGTTTTCAAAACTGGACCCATTTAATAAAACATCAAGTTGAAATTCAAATTGGAATTAAATTACCATTTCCGATCTTAATTTTATAAACCGTTGCTGTTCAAAGTTTACAATTAATTAATGTGAATTTAAAATACAAAAACGTCTTTGTCGTCTAGGTTGTCTTTAGGATTCCGTGCCTCAAAATGCCTGAAATTCATATCAAATATAATAAGTTTATTTATTCTCTCTTTCTTATAACATAAATACTCAAGTCTACTGTCCTTTGTACCTGTGGAAAAATCAAATTTCTAAGCCAACGTAATCAAAAGATACAGCCGTATATACTACAAATTTTCGATACTCGCGAAGGAAACCAAACCCACTGAATCTTAAAATTTGGTAATAAGCAACGTCTTACAGCATAGATAAAGGAAAAATTACGAAAAGCATATTTTTTTAGTTATATCACACTATATAATACAACACAGGTTTGTATAGACCGACTTACATTGGCCGTTTTTTCTTGTTTCCAACTTTCTGGTTTGAAAAACATTCAAATGTTGAGTTTTTTCAGTTATTCCCAGGTGAACAGTAACCTGCCATAAACTTCAAAGGAATACTATAAATGCAGATGTTATTGACCTTACTTCAGACCAAACTCGCAATGACGCTTAAAGTTCAATGTTGCGTAGCACTTAGATGGATTATGGTTATAGATGAGTCTTATATTTATATATATAAATCTCGTGTGGTGTATGTGTCTAAATTCCTCCTAAGCGGCTGAACCGATCTTGAACCGACTTCAAAAAAAGGAGGAGGTTAATCACCTCCACACATTCCACTGTATTTTTTTTTAATGTTTGTTACCTCATAACTTTCGGCTGAGTTAACCTTTTTCTTTTTATTTGAAGGCTTGGCTTGAAGTCTTTTTTTATGTTAGAATTTGTGAGTATAATGAAATATTTCGGGTCTAGTCCTGAGAAATCGAGAATGACTTAGATTAAAACAAAAGAAATTGATTCGACTCATGGTGTTATCTGTGGTTGAAGTTATAACGCGGGGCTCATCTAGTCTATTAATAAGTCCTTGACCTGTCTTGGAATATAGACGAATAAATATTAAGAAAACGAATCGAATCACCTCACTACTGTCACCCATGAATACTTGCATCTTAAGAAAAAGTGTTTTTTACTTGACATTAATTAATTTTGACTGAACAGATAGCATAGTGGTGTAAGCGCTAAATTCATAGTACATAATGCAGGGTGCGTGGAATTTGCATATATATAGAACAAATCGTTCATGCTATCGAATAGACCTTTAAAAGCATGGTTTATTATTTTATGTATTTTCATAATTGACTCCTGACGCGTATGAAAAGGGTTACTCTACCTTCAAATAACAAAGGTTTATATTAATCCCGTATTTATAACACATTTGAATTTCAGTTATGATATTCTTGGATTTCATTCAGAATACGATTTTCATCACGGGATTTTTGCAGTTTTGTTACGGAATTTTCTGCGAAATAAATTATTATTTTTGTAATATTATTTTTATTGGTAGCAGAAATCGGAATTCCGTGAGTAGTTGATTAACCTGTAAATTATCTATACAAGTACATAAAATTGAAGTGTCTGTTTGTTATTTGTAAATAATAGCTTTTCACTAAGGGTAGATGAAAGTATGTTGATACGGTATATATATCAAAATGCCATTTTGTTCCGGTTAATCTCGGGGACGGCTGGACCGATTTTAACTGGACTACACAGTGTTTCGTTAGTGAGTGCGAGACTGGAAGCCCAATGATGCAGAAGTACCACAATAGGCCGCCATAGAGTCACCATGCTGCATCGTTGCACAGTTTGCATTCGCTTTTGTCGCAGATTTTATACATGCTTTCCATCAAGCAGAGTAGGGTCTCTTTGCCATACCCACAAATAAAATAAAAAATGTTGGGGGTTTTAAGTTTAGTTGTAATTTGTAAGATAGCGACGGCTTTATCACAAGGGCATATAATATTTAAAAGTTAACTGTTCTGAATTCGTTAAGAAAAGTATTTCATGGTCGTTGAAGTTTATATAAAGATCTTATTTGTATCTTAGATAGAGCTAGTTAAATGAACTTTCGGTTTTTCTTAAGCTTTAATAAATTTGTTGAATGTTACCACAGCCTGTCATTCCACGGGGTTATACTCCATACCTAAAAAGGTTTTTGAATAGTGCTCCTTTAATATACATCTGATTCCATAGTAAAAAATAAGTTAGCTCAAGTACATAGAACCGATTTCGAACGATAAGGCTATCACCAAGAATCAGGCACATTTTCAAGAAAGTTAAGATGCTAATTTTTATTTAATTACGCATAATAACTATGCTGTACTATATGGGGTGATACATTGTTATAATGTATTTTAAACGTTTGTTTAACAGCACTTTAAAATTGTCGTTATCGGTATTCGGTGTGCAGTAGGACACAAAGGTTCACCCATTAAACTTAATTTAATACAGTAACTCCTTTATTATTTTAAACCCACATCTAACCCGGGGTACAGTAATTTAATATGCCTATTCGATGTTACAAAAGGTTTGAAATTACTTCTTATCCGCTTCTAAAGAAGATGCGCTAAATAGTTTGTGATGTGAAAACAACTGATTTATTTAGAAAGGTTTTTAAAGGCCTCCAACTAAACTTCACGACTGTTATCCTAGGATAACAACCGGGACAGATTGCTTAACGTGATCTCTGAATCACGGAGACGGGCATGGTAACAAAACAACAGCGGTCACCTCCGTGATTGACAGTTAAAATACTCAAACAAAATTTTCAGTAAATAAAACTGCGAACTCGAATAATAAAATCACAAAGTATTCGAACTACCGAAGTGTTTTATAGATAACTCAAAAATTTTATATTCAAATCAATAGACTGTCGCCGATCGGCTCACAATTCCTCGCCAGTTACCGTCTGTATTAGTAAGGCTTTTATTCCACACCCCTTTACATCTCACCATTGTGCCTCGATCGATTTTAGAACTGCCCTACTTTGTTAAGGGATGAGAGTGGGCTTTAAAGTGTTTCTGAATTGAAAAGTAGTTTTAAGATCTCTTTGGTGTCGGAATGTACTGCGATTTATTATTTGCCAGCTGTTCGCTGAGTTTGGGGTTCTGGTTCACGGATTAGTATAATTGTTTGTCAGTAACTTCATATAAACTTACTTTCTTTTTTAATTTCTATCTATACAATAAATGAAATTAAACTAATATATATATATATATATATATATATACATAAACATACTCATAAATGTCATAAATACAGCTTGCGTAATACACGCCATCAATGACCAATAGGCGAATTTTACTGACAATATTGTCAGGTCGTAAACAGTGGCCAAAGCAGTTTAATGATTCAATAAATTTGGTTGAACTGAGGATACGGAGAATGGGCGGTGGCAGTTGAGAATTTAATAATACAGACAATATTATAATAAACATACTTTTGTAGGTTAATTAAAAGCCTGTCAGGCTAGTTTATTGGAAATATTAAAACGGCGTTTCAAGAAATGATTTTCATATTATATATTAACATAAGGTTAATTGTAAAAATATATATATATACCTACCTAGAAAAAGGTGTCGGTTATTTAAAACATTTTGGAACGTCTTATTTGGTGCTTTTTGCAGTAGATAACAATATTCATTTATTTCAAAAGCATTGTTCGACTTCGAATTCTAAGTTTGTATTCATCAGGAACTTATTTTAATATAGTATAATAAACATTGTTTATAAAAGAGTACTTAAGCGTCCTCTCCTAGTGTTACAGGCTACTAACTGAGCCCCTCGTACAACAGAAGAACGGCGAAGTTAGTCTAAAAAAACTAGCCTAAGTTTTTCCTTATATCATCAGCTACCTGCCAGTGAAAGCTCCGTCAAATTCAGTGCAGGAGTTCCAGAGATTAGCAGAAACAAACAGACCGACAGTTATTTGGTATAAGAACCGTGTACACATACGCATTTACTAAAAAGCGGTTACTTTAATATTACGAATACACACTCCAATTTTATTTATTTGTATAGATAAAGTACGCCTAATTGATATAGAGTACAATACTCTATTTTAGTGTTCGGGTGGCAACAAATCTATCCACGATAGTTAGTTCATAGTGAACGTAGATTTTGTTAAAGGGTTTGTCCCGAGGGTCTGTCTAAATGTTGACCTGATATTTGTTTTGTTGTCAACGTTTAATTTATTTTGAAAATGAACAATGGTTTCCAGACCCTCTGCGGGGTGTTGGAGCGTCATTAATGTATTTTTTTCTATTTTCTTTTCTTCCTTTGCGCTTTTGAAGCTGAGATTTAGATTGTTTTCTTTTTTTCATACTTCCTTCCTGTTTGTGTTTGGTGTTGATTAATTTCTTTGTGATTGTCGCGTCAATGCGGTAGAAACATTAATTTATTGTATTAATATGCAAAATTTCTTGGCCAATATTTTGAAGTCCTATAATTTACTGTTCAATTTGCAAGTATGGCGTTGTTTGTTTGTTTGGTTGTTGGGTTTTTAACACACTTAACTTATTTTCGCTCTCGGACTTTCTACTACGCTTTACTTTAAATTTCTATGTACCCAAAATCTCTAACCAACATAGCTTATTTGAAAGCTATCTTATTTTTTTAAGACTTGACTACCTGATTTCAAATATTCAGAAAGTCTGCTTGTGAACGTCTGATAGTCGTAACATGATTTGCAATTCAAAATCTTTCACATTGAATTCCTATATCTAGTTTCAAACAAAAACTATTCCATTCAAATTTCCTATCTGTTCAGAGGAAGTGTAAGACAACTGTGGATTCGAGTCTATAAAGAAGAATCCAAACCAACGTTGCAAGAAAATATTGTAAGAACGTGTGAATTTTTAACTAAATTTTTCAATCTATTTTATATTTACCTTTGTGAACCTTTACTGGATCTATCACACCAGGATGATGAACGTTACCCATTATTTTATCTTTTCCAGTATTCTAATAATTCTCAGATCTAATATTCGGATAGATTGAAAAAAGCTTCGTTCTAGGCGCAAGGTTTGTTATAATAAGCTGCACGTGAAAAATCACTTCAGTATTTTTTCACAGTTTCAGAGAAAATTGGTGCAAGTAATTCTTTTGTTACCTAGTAAGTGAGGCTGCTGAAGTCCAAAACTCCTGTATTTAGAGGAAAAATTGATGGGAGCTTTGGCTTTTGGAAGTCAAGAGTTATAACAAAATATAGTTTATGGCAGTTAAAGTTAAACTCTTCAAAAAGAAGTTCTTATGTTTTTTACTGTGATACCAGAAAATTCTAGCAACACTTATCGGAAATCATGAGAAGTGTCCTGTATTTCTACAATTTGTATTTATATATTTTTTGCTATTTATACAAGGGAATAGACAGTATGTATATATACGGTTCCCCTGATATGGGAAATTAATATAAAGTTAATCTGATCTTTGTTCAACTTTAATCAAATTTAATTAAGATTCCTAGCATCTAATAAAAGGAGCTTCAAACGATACCGACTTACTGCCTATTATAAACATACAATATCGTTTTCTTTTGAACAGTGCTTTCAGTTTTATGAGCCTGTTGTGTCTCACTGCTAGCCTCCCTTGCAAAAGAAATTTCTCTCCATCCAAATTCAGTTCCGACCAGTCTACAGCATAAAAATGTATTTGATAATAATATGCACTGCTTTAACTGCACTACCTTTAACAGTGCACTGCCAGACCTCTTTGAAGAAAGAAGGTTTATATAATACATACACAATTAGATAAATTATAACCAAAGCTAAAAAAATCTTGCATATCATGCGATATTTGTGCTAGGTGTAAATCGAAGTCACAACCTCTCGATAAGCAGTTAGAATCGCTAAAGTCTAGGTATTTATTAAATTTATTGTACTAATATGAAATATACCAAAATGGAAACGCGATACCCACATACAAAACTTATTTTACGAAGTTCTTTCCATATTCAATAGACAGATCGTAACAACATGTACATAGGCAATAGTACAATCCGAGCAAAGTCAGGAAGAGGACCCGTCCCAAGTTTACCTTTAATAATATAGAGCAAACCACAAGCAATCCTTTGTTTCGTATCTGTCATAAGCAAACTGTGTTTTGATTCCTTTCCAAAACCGACTAATACGTATTACGTCGCGAAAGTTTTCAAATACAGCTGTTTTATATAGTGATTGTTAAGTATATGTAATTATTAAGCAGTAGCTTTTGCCCACGGCTCCGTCCGCGTATATGTTAGTAATTGCGGTAAATAAAAAGAACTGCTATGCCAAATTTCATTGAAATTGATGTTACTTTCGAATTTAGTATATTAGTAGTTATTAGTATTAGAAACAGGAGACAATATAAAATAATAATGTTCTATGCTGCTATAAGATAAAGGTTTCCTTACATTGTAAGTATGATTAGACCATAATTTACCACGCTGACATGGTGTGCGGGTAGGTTTTAGCCAACATCGACAAATGGTTAAATAACTTGCATCTGTTTCTTATAAATTCTTTACTGTTTTTATTTTAAGGTTTAGACATAAGCCAGATTAAAATTTTCACATATTCAGGTTTTACATATATTTTTGATACTTTACATTACTATATATATACTAGTTGACCCAATCAACTTCGTATATGTACCTTTTTAATCATGTTTGGCTCCTAAAGGTCTGAGCGTGATACTTACTAAATATATATAGCAAAACATACACATAAAAAATCTAGGAAAATCGGTTAGAAAGTTTTCGAGTTCATCATGAATAATGACGTAACATGTCAGTTATATAAAATATATTCGATACAGTCACGTTTCGGCACTAATAGGCTAGCTCGATTTGAATCGGAATTATATCACAGCCTTACAATAAAATTGTATATATAAATAAATTTATTGAAAAGCAATTATTTTTTCCTTTTCACTGAATGAGTCAGATTATCAGAGCTCAAAATCCCTTCTCCTGCTTTGACAATGTACCATGGTGATCCACACCATGGCGGCTTAGTGATGCTTTTGCATCATTGGGGCTCCGGTCTCGCACTCATCAACGAAACACGACACGCAAGAATACTGTCATTTTACGCTAATCTTGCTGAAATTATCGTGGCTCTACTACTGCCAGTAGCGTGAACTGCCAGAGTATATAAATATTTTGGTTTTGTTCCATCATTTGCTCTTTATATCATAAATCATTAGTGGGAATCGCACTCATCAACCTCCAAACCAACAGTAAACGTTCCAAACTATTAAACCAACACGAAGACAAATAAAGATAGCTTTCCTCCACTAATGTAGATTAAACCAGTTCAGTAAATAACCCTTGAAATGCAAATTCAGTCCAGTCCAAATAGCTTTATACAGGAAACAGCAAAAACATATTTATGTGACATCGTGCAAGATACCGCAGCAATAGCCGCTAAATCTAAGACATATGAGACTCCGGCTGCAGTCACTGCACCGTATAAATTATTCATTTGTGGCAAGACATGAATCTTGCATGCTACGCCTTTGTTTATATACCGTTCCGGCCCTGTTTATTTAAAAGACTTCAGGAATGGAATTTGTAGAAACATTTCATACTGAATTTTATGATAAATAAATGCAGTGGGGTACTAAGTGAGGTTTTTATGGCGCTGATATTACTTTACAAGTTGTTTTCTTATACAGAGTTGAACAACTTATGAATTAACTCCTTTACTGCTAAAAACAGTTTTTACATTGTTGTTTTGTTATTTGAAGCAATATCTATCTAGAAATATTCTATTTCTTTTAAAATATTTTAAAACTAGCTGACTCGACGAACTTCGTACTCCATATTTATTTTCATGTAATTTTCAGAATTATCGAAAATCTTATTTTAGTAAGCCTGTGTTAACTTCCCGCAGGACCGCAGCGTATACGATTAAACTAACTACTGAAAATATAACACCTCCAGTTTTATTTGATTTTCTTTAGTAACATATTCCTGACAATAAGAAACAAATAAAAAAAAGAATTATCCAATTTGGTGCAGGCGATAGAAAGTTATGCGCGTACATACATTTTCATGATTTATTTTTATTTACATAGGTATATTAAAATTTATAATGAGTTTGTTCTTATGATCTTCATGGATGACAAGAATTGTGTGCTTTTAAATTTATCATTTTTCAAATTTTGAATAAATACAACTTAGATTACAAAAGATAATTGAAATATGATTTTACTCACTTATTTATTTTAAGATCGGGTACCAATACCTATCTAATCCCACCCACACACCCCCAATGTAACTCCGGATCAACAGCAGTGTCCCACGAATACAATGAGCTACGACACTCAAGATGTCACCCGAATCAACTGCTTGGAAGGAAACTATACTAACCATTATACCTGTCATATTATCTTAAATAGTCTTGACAGTGGTAGGTTTCACTGCGTACAGTCAACTTGTGACCTTGGAATCCACCACGATCCTCACCCGTTTAGCGTACGTGCATATCATTACTGGGCAAGTAATATTTAACCTTTTTTTACAACATTAGTGAAAATAAATCATTTTAGATAAAAGAAACATCACCTCGGTTAACTGTCAGTTTAAATTTTCATAAATTAGATCTCAAAACAAAACCGCAAGTAAGGATGACGGAGCTAGAGCCACTTCTGGCCATTCGATAGCGCTCGGGCACTAATAACGACTTAAGTCGCTTGTGAGCTCTCCATTCACTCAGTTTACATTCATAAAGTGGTGTGTGTTCGTGATAAGATGTTTTGTGGTCTTATAATGACTTTGCATGATCATGAGTTTTGGTTTCAATTTGAATTAGCTGCAAACTTTACTTGGATATTTTAGCATACTCTCGACCATCCCAATTATACTTTAAGTACCGTAGTTTAGTTTACTTATTCAACTCGAATAATATAATTTATTATTAATATGGTAGACCTAATAATGTGCTCTAAGGAATTGTGTTCTTAATTTTCAAATATTCTATTTCGGTTATACTAAAATAATATTATGAATATGACGTTTGTTTGATTTGAATGAAATTGAAAATGGATATACTTTGAATCTTGAGTCCACTAGTTACTGTGATAATAGCTAGGATATATGAATGTACTAAATAAATTAACTTATCTGTTATAATGATAAGTCATAAGTCATAAGTTAGTTATAAAAACATAAAATTGAATAGATTAAATAATATGGAACTCGGCGCCATGTCACGCCAACAATACTCATATGACTTAGCTTGCATAGGCCGTTGTATTCATGAAGCAACTATCGGTAACAGCCCAGGGTTGCACCCTTTTTATTTGTTCACAATAATGTGGTCTATTATAGTACACGGCTAAGGGTCACATCCTGTACGCATCACCTCTTGGTGCGAATAATACGCTTTGTCGACCTGACAAAGCTACGAAGCCCCGAAATATCTATAAATAACGTCACAAAAATATCTGGTTTTATATGTACAATATATGCTTGTCAGGGTGATACAGGTTGTTGTTTTTATTGTTGCTTCCCTTTTAAAGGTGGATAAAAAGGTGAGGCCGTTACGTTTTCTTTAGTTTCATCTTTTCTGCTTACTCAGATCGGCTTGAACTATACATTTGCAAAATGAACCCTATAAATAATACTGGAATTTGAATAGTATTCCTATTTATTAGCAAAAAATGACAACTTTTTCTTTCTTTTGAAAAGACAACCCCTCATTAGGAATAAAATCTGTGTCGCGAGGTGTTTACTAAAATAAACATTCATATAATGGAAATAAAGAACACCCAGACTCAGAACAACTCCTTGTGGATGACACAAAGTGTTGTCCTATGTGTGATTTGAACGCACAATACTCAGTGCAGTAGAATATTCTGGAGCAACCGTGCAGTCATGTTTTCTGTTCACTATTATATATATTTGCCTCAAATCATAAATAATTAAAAAACTAAAACAAAGTTAATAAATCCCTACATGTCATATTCAAATTGTGTGTAGCCGTGGTCTCAAAAGTCTCTACTCTCCAAGTCAAATCTAAGATTAGGTGGCCCATTACCCAAAGCCCTTGTACTTTCAAAGTAGACACCTGGCGACCCAAGGCGTTCATTTGACGTTTGGGCGTAATCGTTAATACCCATCAACCCAGCCCAACACTTCTCACAGATCACCTGACACAGATAAGCCCCCAAAAGCGTCGGAAACCATTCTGAAACGTCCTTTTTGACACTGACGAAAAAATATTATGTCTTTTTATTGACAATCTTTTTTTCCTAGTGTTTATATTCAAATATTTTATGATTGTAGCATATAGAAATAGGGATAAACGGGTTTTTGACTGAAGACCGCGTCTTGGCAATGTAGTGCAGGACGTACGTAGGTGGAGTGATGATTTGCGCTAGATGGCAATGGCAGGATCTGGTAGCAAGAAACCGAGGACTGAACCAAGTGGCGTGTAATTGGAAAGGCCTGCATCCAGCTGAGATAATGATATCACAGAAATAGTTTGAATGCCCGAAATCTGTATATAAGAACTAAGCAAACTTAGCGAGTGAAATCTAATGACATGTATGTATTTATGTCTTTATTTATATATTATCTAATTTGGGATTATTTATTCGTTTTTTTGACTTCAAAAATGACCAACTTCCATTGCTTTTTAGATATTCATATTTTTTCAAACAAAAACTAAATATATAGAAGCGTATTGCTTGATAAGTACAGCAGTTTATGATTTTGACTGGTGGATTGGAAGTTTGTGGCTTTGTTTCCTACAGACTATCCATAAAAAAATTTAGGTATAATTATTTTGTTTATGTTATTCATGTTCTGGGACTGGACATAATTTATTTATAGGTTTGTTTATAAGAAGTCTGGTTAGCATACTATAGACTTTGTATATTTTGGAAGCTGACGATCATATCTTAGATATGTTAAATTATTGTATTGTATATAGGCTTATCGACGCGAGAACTTCTATTGCGCAATTTAGGATTGGTAGTATCTTCGTTACTCCATAGTCCGACGTAGTAGATGGCGCTGTAGTGTGTTTCTGTTTTGCGTTGTATGTGGAAGACACAAATATATGTATATATAAAGGATATAGAACTGAAATACTTAATACACGGGTACATATTGAGTTCTCATACATAGTCCTCAATTCCATCGCGTGTTGATGAAGGCACGTTTTCAATATCATTTGTTATTTACTTTGTTTGATACAAAATTGTGTTGTTATACTTTGTCGTACTCAGGCACGTGTTAGTAATATTTTAATACACAACTACTGCAGTAATTAGAGCGAAAGTCGACTAACGAATCTATTTGCTTTGTGTTACAGCAAATATTAATCAAAGTCCTTTATAATTATACATTGGTTTTACTCTCATTGGTTTTTATTTAAAAGCAATTATAATAAGATTCTAATTATATTTTTTATGTACATGCTCAGATGGTATTACCCGCAGTTATTGTAGTAACCATGGGCATCGATGGACGAAGCTAGTCTAAAAAAGTAGCCTAAGTTACTCCTTATTTCATCAGCTAGTGAAATGCCCATCAAATTCAGTCCAGCCTTTCCAGAGATTAGCAGGACCAAACAAACAGACAGACAGACTAACTATTTAAAAATAGATTTTTGCATGTCAGTACTGTATAGATATTCCTGTGTATTTAGTGAAAAGCTGTTAATTTGAAATGACAAACAAATATTTCAACTTTTTTTATTTGTATATATAAAAACCGTAGGTAAAAGTTAAATTCATAAGTCTTAGTTCTTAAGTTCCTTACTTAGTGCCGTCTAGAACTTCGATTGAGTATTTTATTACATATTTTGTTCAACAAAGTAACAAGCTTCAAGTTCATACAGTTTTAAAAGACTCCATACTATTGTTCATCTTGAATGGTTCGATAACTTTTTCTAAAGCTTTTCAGATACTTGAAAATAAAGTGTCTTTTATAAGTTTTTGTAAAGATTTTTTAGACAGACACTGAATAAAAGACTGTGCTTTTTGCCTCTTCGTTAGTACATTGGCGAACTTGGTCATTTTTTATTTAGCACTGCCGTCGTTTCCCACCAGCTTCGCAAGTTTACGAGCTCTCTTGTTCCTTATTCAAAAGACAAGTTTAAAAATCGTTTGCTATGTGTGTGTTCATAAGAATTAAGATTTCTTTGTTTAAAAAATAAAGATTGAAACTCCTTTATACAGACTGTTTATTGATTTTGCAATTGTATTTTTTTTTGTTCTAAGCTTTGTAGATTCTATATTTTTTGTTACATGCTTTGTATATATACTAGCTGAACCAGTAAGCCTTGTTTTACCATATATAAGAAAATTTATAAAAATTAAAAAAAAATAGAGGAATGAGAAGTAGATGTTAGTCGATTCTCAGGCCTACCCATACGCACACAAAATTTCATAAAAATTGTTCCAGCCGTTTTGGAGGATAACAAACACTAGACAGAATGACATAAAAAGTAACTATAATACGTGCCATTTTTATGTTCAACTAGATAGAGCCTGTCATAATACATCAAACTAGCTTATATATTTCTTAATGATGTTGTAAAGGAGTATGATGTAAGTAGTAGTTTATCCTTTGTCGGCAGCATGGAACAATATCAGTAGCTAAGTCTTCCTGTTTTGCATATTAAGCGGTTACTGATAAGTTATGGGAACCAGTTTATTGCCAGATATATGCATTAGATTATATATCTGATGGTGAATAGCTCCACTAAAGCTCTTTGGGTTCTCTCGACCCTAATCGTAAGTTGAAACAAAAAACTTAAGTCAATAATGCAGTGTGATATTATTGCTAAAAGTAGGTTAATTCACTGTGTACAGTAATGTAGTTTTCTTGCTTCGATTAAGTTGATTTTGCAGTTAACTTTGTGTTACTTAAGTTGACTTTACGTATTAAAACTTCCTGCAAACATAATAATATTGTAAAAGGCAGACTTAGTGCCACAGGCGTTTTCTTCGAGACAGAGTTGCGAAGTAGTTTGTGGCAGGTGTATTGTATTGTACTATGCGTTTTAATACTAAAAAAACAACATCTACTTTGTAAATGCATATGCATGAATAGTTATGTAAGAACTCATTTTAAACTAGAATTGAATGAAGTCACTTTCTAATAGTAGAGGGCGCTAACGAACAGACGTAGCACCTGATGGTAACCGTTTACCATCGACCATGCAATACCAGAGGCGTTACAAGAGCGTTGCCGACCTTTGGAGGATCGAAAGGGTCTTCCGATTCTGGGTAAAAGGGTATGGGCCTCTTGTATTCTTAGTCACTCAGTGAAACACAGCGCAAGTGCTGTTTCACAGCGGTTTTCTGTGAGGCCGTGGTGTCACTTCAGTCGAGCCGACTACCACCACCTACAGACGTTTTGAAGTGTCGCTTTCCCGGGTTCACATTAAAAACGAGATTTTTAGTAACTCTTACGTCGAGTTTGCCAAGAAATTGTTCCAAGTCTAAATGTTGTTTCAGACTGTAATATATTTTTCTGTAAAATTTCATTTACATTTTACCAATCATTTGAGTAAGAAACATCCTTGACTGCCTTTGTGGCTCTGTGGTAGCGAATGCGACTGCTGTGCTGTAGGTCTCGGGTTTGATTCCTGAGTCGGACCAAATGTTTGTATGATTTGCAAATATTTGTTTCGAAGTTTGGGTGTTTTCTATGTATAATATGTATGTATTTACAAAAAAAAAGTATATCAGCATTAATATCAGTTGTCTAGTACCCATAGTACAAGCTCTGCTTAGTTTGGGACTAGATGGCATTGTGTGTTAAATGTCTGAACCTATTTATATATTTATTTATTTTATCCTTGCATCTATTCTCACAAGCCTTTATAGCTAAGATTGTAGGTAATCTAAAAGCATAAACTAATGTTATATCTTATTCTCCTATCTCTGTGTCCCTCTTTAGATTCATCTCTATCTATCATCCATACTTATATTATAAATTTGAAAGTAAGTCTACCTGTCTTTCTATCTGTCTGTCTGTTACGCTATCACGACTAAACTACTGTTACTTTTAAAGCAATAACCTATATATTATCCTACATGGCAACACTTTGTGTGATCCATAAAATGTTGTTCTAAGTCTGGGTGTACTTTGTGTCCGTTTCATGTATGTTTGTAAAGATCCCCGCGACATAGAAATTTATATTCCTAATGCCGGAGTTGTTTAAAAAAAAATAGAAAAAAGAATAGAAAAAAAATATGACACTACTACTACTTCATAGAGACCTTTAAATTATAACATAGTTAAATTACTCCGATAAAAATAATACTTCGGATCAACAAACTTTTTATTTTCATACCATTAGTAGGGACAAAATAAATTCTTCTAAAAGAAAATAATATATTATCCAGAGCAAACATGTGCGTTTGCGTGAATGTGACTTCCTTTGTTACCAAAACTGTTGGGTACTTAGTGCCCTAGTCCGGATATTGCTATAATCTCCACATTTTGGTAACGGACAGTGCCACCCCTTCAATCAAACTAATCCTGTGGTCACACCCACTGAAATGAGCTTTATATCTATCTCGTATAGAATAATTCCCTTAATATACTAACACATTCATTCATTTATATCATTTATTTGTGTGTAATTAGTGACTCTGGATACTAATCCTGGTTTACTAGGATGACTTTAACTTCTATCCAGGACGTTGTTTGATTATCAGAATTGTGTAATAAGTGTTTATTGTATCAAGATATTATTTCATTAATTTCAGATAGATTCTGTGTTAAGTATTTAGGATTAAAATTTTCATCCGCGGCACCACCCTCGTGTACGTCGGTTACCGCGATAAAGAGTAGGCTACTCGTGTTCTTCCTTAGAATCAATGCATCTTCATGCTGTCAATCAATCAATCAACAACCCATAATGTCCTACTGCTGGGCTCGAGTGTCCTCTCAGGAGAGGGTTAAGGCCATACGTCCCCACGCTGGCCAAGTTCGGGTTGGGGACTGAATTGCTCTGCATCAAATCTTCATGCTGAATTTCATTGAAATATAAGTGACTCGAATTCGTTACAGACATGCAAATAAAGTAACTTTCTAATTCATAATATTAGAGTGGATAATGAAACGCATTTAATCTGTAAGGGATCTCGAGCGCTGCTCATGTTTTGAAATACCTTAAAACAATTATGACTTCAAACAACATAAAAATGTTTTAAAGATTATTTTACGGATCTTAAAAGTCACGCACAAATCTGATGCTAAAAATACAAACACAGAAAAATGGTCGTGCTTGCCTACACAATGATTTTTCCAGTAAACGAACTCACAACCTTTCAAGAGTACGGATTCCTAACTATAACACCAACACATTTTTGGTTTTACAAGAAACGGTTTTGTACACACACTTAATATGATTTATGTTATACACATATATCGTTCATTTTCAAAACAAAGTCCCAGCTATTGGTACGTACCAAATGATACAGAAGAAAAACTTGAATAGGTAGCACATTAAGTACATAAATACGAGTCAAAACGACAGAGGGCCACTACCAAACGGGCGACTAAGTACATATACTGCTATCGTTGCCAGAAAACTTTGCAAAGCATAAATAAAAACGTTTGCCAGAGTGTCGCCGATTTCCTTGAAGACAAACAGTGTACGTTATATTCCAACAACTTCAACTCGGAAAATCGTTGACGAAAATGTTTTCCCGTCGGCCGCCATCTTTGTCAATTATTGGGCATAAAGTGTTCGGAGTCTATAGTTTGTGGCAGGGCTGAGGTAACCAATACTTTATGAATGGTATCAAAGGATGGTACATGAGGTTTTATTTCTTACTTTTTTGTGGGTGTACACTACAGCTGTTAGAATGTTTTTCTTATAGTTTTATATGATTCATATAGTCAAAGAGAAATGTAGTGGTCCGTTAGGATTGTTTTGTCTTATTAAGATGTTATAAGACAAAACTTAAACTTATTAAGACCCATACCATTGCATCGAGGAGTGAGGCAAGGGGACGTTATATCCCCGAAATTATTCACTAATGCAATGGAGGACCTGTTTAAGACGCTGCACTGGAAAAGGCGCGGTATCAACATCAATGGCGAATACATCTCTCACTTGCGATTTGCAGATGACATCGTCATCATGGCAGAAACGTTGCAGGACCTACAACAGATGCTGAACGACCTGGCTGACTCGTCTGTGCGCATCGGCCTACGGATGAACTTCGACAAGACCAAGGTCATGTTCAATGAACATGTACTGCCGGAACCGGTTGCGGTACACGGTGCCGTTCTCGAAGTTGTTCAAAAATATGTATACCTCGGGCAGGCTTTGCAGTTAGGTAGAAACAGCTTTGAGGACGAGGTGAACAGAAGAATCCAGCTGGGTTGGGCAGCGTTTGGGAAACTTCGTCGGGTCTTCTCATCATCGATCCCACAGTGCCTAAAGAAGAAAGTCTTCAATGCGTGCGTCCTACCCGTAATAACTTACGGAGCCGAAACGTGGACATTACGGTTCGACTGGTCCATAAGATCAAAGTCGCTCAGCGTGCAATGGAGAGGTATATGCTCGGCGTTTCTCTAAGGGATCGCATTAGAAACGAGGTGATCCGACAAAGAACCAGGGTCATCGACGTAGCCCACAGGATTAGCAAGCTGAAGTGGCAGTGGGCTGGCCACATTTGCCGAAGAACCGATAACCGTTGGGGTAAACGAGTTCTTGAGTGGAGACCGCGTCTCGGCAAACGTAGTGTAGGACGTCCACAAGCCAGCTGGAGCGATGATTTGCGCAAGACGGCTGGCAGGAGCTGGATGCGAGAAGCCATAGATCGAACTAAGTGGCGTGAAATTAGAGAGGCCTATGTCCAGCAGTGGACTGCGATAGGCTGATGATGATGATGATGATGAAGATGTTATTTAGTGAAATGCTTACTAGAAAAGGAACTTTTAAATTTAGCGTTGATATTTCTAGTTATTATATCGCATAAGATAAAATAGTAAATTAAAGTATAAATCTTTGAAATTACATTATTCATTAAAATTGGGTTGATTTACCAAAAAAAGTTTTAAGACACTATTTAGTAATTTAGGTGGATAAAATCTCTGTGATTGTTTCGGTATTTCTTTCCTGAGTGAGTTTTTGGAAATACTAGTCTCTTCTAGTTGTAAAAACGTTTGTAAAGATTTACTTACAAGATAAATTTGTATTGCCAATTAAAAATAATAGATAAAAAACATATTTACAATTTACAAAAAAAATTGTTGATGTACCAACATCAACAATTTTTCATATTCTGTTTTTAATTAATCAAACGGTTATATAAATAGGCTACAATTATTATGTTAGAATAGGATAGAGTACATTTTATGATATCTCAAAGTTTTAAATATATACATACATATTACACGTAGAATACACCCAAACTCCGAAACAAATCGAAGATTGTCCATACTAAATTTCATGGAAGAATCGAACGAAGTATCTCTGAACCAAATTTCGTGGAAATCAATGCAGAAATTTAGCCGTGAAAGAGTAACAGATAGATAGACAAAACTATTTTCAAATTTATAATATTAGTATGGATATACATAAAGAATCACGAGTGACATCAATACCTTAAATGGTAACTGAAGCACAAATATATTGGTTTACCGAATATTGTAGCTCTATAAATCAATACGGCATATTAATGGACATACCATATAATACTCACTATATTACCAGCCAATGATCAAACAGAATATAGGTAGACAGGGAACGAACAGGCTAATAAAATATTCCACGGGCGTGTTGCCGAAGAATTGAGGCAGGAGGTTCTACCGCACACGTTTTGACAGAAGCCAACCGCTGGAATATACTTTACCACATAATAAAGGTACATTTTTTTATTAACTTTGTGGTATTCTAGTTATAGGTTTATAGAAAGACCTGTGTGTTGTAATACCTAATAAAATACATGGGAAAATACGAATTGAAAGCACCCTTTTCTTAGAAATGTGTGAGTTGGAGCACAAACTTTAAGTGCCTCTTGCGATAGCTAAAAGCTTGCTTTAGCAATCTCTTTCCCTAATGAAAAGTATCTAAAGAAATGCTTGACACAAGTTTTTTGTAAAATCTGTACAGAGAAGGTAAATTAAGAAAAAATACAAAAGCATGAAAATTAGGGTAATTAATTTCGTTAAAAAAAGATAAATTAGAAAAATTTAAATGGAAAGGTAAATAAATAAATATGTTTTTATGTATAAATTTAATTTGTAAATTTATCTTGCTTTTAGGTTTACATAAAGGTTGATACAGCTTTCCGGTGTACTTTAGTGTTCTAGCTTTTAAAGAGCTTATAGCAAATTACTAATATACTTCTCACTAAAAGTAGTAATTAGTAAATAATAAGATTATTATAATTTTACTAAAGAATACAAATATTTTTGACAAGTTTAAATATTGTAATGAGAGGCCTTAGGTTCTAATTAATTATGTATTGAAGATTATTCTAAGCTAAGTTCAAACTTTTGATTTAATTTCATTAATTACATTATACGCTGTATTTAGTCAGTAGTTCTTATTAGAATTCCTAAGTCTATATCCAACTACTGCCGTTTTTTTTGCTTTTTTTAATATACTCAAATCTTCTTACCGAATTTATCATTTACCAATATGATGTATAACGTAAGTGACAGTTGAATAATAGCAACTAATATGTGGACATTCAAATACACCTTTGCATACATAGTCACAGAAGTATGTGTGGCTAAAGAAAAAGTATTTAATTTTTAAGATAAACATTCGCTTAATATTAATGCATAAAAGTATAAATAGTAACACAAATTATTTTTTCTTAAATAAAATTACCATTACATCATGATTAAATTAAATATCACATTCAGCTTCTACATGCTGACATGTCATCGACATGTTAGATTGACGTGTTACAAACACGCTGTGGCGGGACATGTCACTCTGTTTTAACACGTTTTTCCTTCATGCTTCAGTTGTGCCCTTAATAAAAGATAAAAGAAATTGGAAGGCTATTAGCCGATAACGATGTATTGTCTTGCGTAATATTGGATAAACGTATTGGCTTTTGTTTTAGTATTGATACTAAATTTTGTAATACTTATTTATATATACGTTTACACTAAAAAGGGAAGTGAAGACCTATTATGCGAATATATGCTGAATATTATTTTAATCCCGTTTGACCAGAGCAAGGATACTGCAGTTAACAGCCATTTAAAAAAAACAGCCAAATTATTCAATAGGAAAATTAGGAGCTCAATAAGAAAAGAACGGTGGATAAGATGGAAAAACAATGGTAGGATTTTTTACACATATTAAATGAAATGAATGAATGTCCACGTGTACAATGAGGATGGTGACTACCACTCTCGGACCTTGCTCATTCTGTCTACCAGGGAGAGTATAAGTATTTTTGCAGTTCTTGTATAAATATAAAAAAAAATGATGAAAGAATCTGAGTCCTCCATAACAAAATGTTAATGTATGCATGAAACTTGAATAGTTCATCTTAAATAAAATATAGCCTCTGTTTTTTGGTAAACTTGTTATGTAATCTTGACTAACAAATTAATGAATTCACTTTTGAATTCATAACCTTATTTGGGATTAAAAATTCTTTTCGCAACTTCGTTTGTGCAATAAAAACAACAGACCGACACTGAGCTAAAAGCTAAAAGTAAGCTTTTAAAAATGATTATGAGTGCTTATCAGTGCCAAAATATATTCATAACTAAACTTTACCCGCGTCTGCGTTCGCGTGCATGCCAGTTATCGCGTATATTGCTTTTATCCTACTTCAAGAATCAAAGTGTCTCCTCGTCAAATTTCATTGATTCGGTGCAGCAGTTTAGCCGTGAAAGGGTGATAAGCGGACAGATAGAGTTACTTTCGTATTATAATATAAGTAAGGATGTAAGTGATGCCATGAATGACGTGTAACTTGATGGTGTGTGAATACAACTCAAGAAACTTAGACTCTTCTTTGAAAGAAGGAAAGTGATAGTGAGCTTCGGTATTCTCACTTGGGGAAAAATAACGACAGTAATGCCTGGTATTTATCATTAACAAACAGGACTGTAATACAATACTTAGATTTTTTTAAAAATAAATAACGTATTTTGTCTTGATGCTATTTAATATATCTAATGAAATCACTAAGAGTACCAATCTTTTCTGCCATCGCACGAAATAAACGATAAAGTATGTCCCTTCAATTCAATTTGAATCTTCACAATGACACTTTGCTTTAATTTGACATCTGACCCTTATACAGTCTCAAAAAATAATAATCTTATATTAAAACTCCAAAGCCTCAAAACATATTTATCTCAAGTATTTTCAACATTAAAGCAAAAAAATATACAATAATAGGACAAGACAACGGCTAGTCATTTTACGCGTTGATAGCGGCTTTTGTATCGTTCATTCGTTCGTTCATTCGTTTTCTAATAAAGATTAATTTTCTTTTATCTGTCACACTGTTATTGTTTATAATCCTGACCGCCAGTCCCAAGTCACATGTCATCTTTTTTTTTTGTTAAAAGGTATCCCGTTTTTCGTAATACAGTAAATTATGAATGGTAGATAAGTATAAACACGCGTCTAGTATCAAAATAGATACATATCTTGTTGATAGACGAGATTGTTGATTTATCGAATATTTTGACCGCTGATTTGAAGTTCGTTGGTTTTGATTTGCCTGCTCCTCTCTGTTACTCCCTCAACTCTGTTCTTCTAAACGCTTTTCAAGAGCTACAAATTCTTATGAAAATACCTTAGAAGAAACAGAAGGCTTAACTTTAATAAAAAATAAAACATGGCAATATAAACAATACAGAAATAATATATTTATTGACAAAAACAGTAGTGTCTCTTATACCCTTATGTGACAGGTCACACTATCATTTTACACGCGTTCTATTAAAATAAAAATGTTAATTTTAACTAAAAGTACATTTAATTAAAGCATGAACACATTTTTAAATATTAAAAAGGCAATAAAACTTAGAAAACGAAATTATTTATTTAGAAAAACAATCACAATAACTTTTCAGACAGTATTAAAATACAAAAGAGAACTACTTATAAAAACTTATCAAGTCTCTGAAAAAGTATAAGTTGAAAGAAACTTTCGTCTTTGGTTAAAGCAATAATATTAAGTCATTAGGGATGGAGTAGCAAAGGTCGTGAGTTCAAATTTCAGGTCAGCCCTAGGGATAATGGAGTTTGTCTTCGGCATTTACTTGGAGTAATCCTTTGATTAAGTTTTACTCTGATGTCTTAATAAAATACATTTTCGAACTAGCATTGCAATGTTCTATACCTCGATTTTTAGAGAAAAAAAAGGAGATTACAGAAAAAGAAAAACGTGTTGTTTTTTATTTTCTACTATTGCCAGTATACGTAATTTTAGTTCTTAATGAGAGTCTTTGATAGTAATAATTATTCATAGTTTTATTCATAGTTGAGACTTTTAGATAAATATTTCGGACATCTAACACAAACGCCACCTCGTCCCAAATTAAGCAGAGCTTGTGTTATGGGTACTAGACAACTGATATAATTACATATATACTTTTTTTTTGTAAATACCTACATATCATATATAGAAAACACCCAAATTCCGAAACCAACATTGGTAGATCATACAAATATTTGATCCGACCCGGGAGTTGAACCCGAGACCTCAAGAACAACAGTCACTTACGCTACCGCTGCGCCACCGAGGCAGTATTTAATGGGACCAGATAGACAGATATTTAATGGGACCCGTATATTTGTTGCTTTTTTATAAAGTGACTCTACTCTGTCTGATGGAAAGCATAAGCAGTATAAAAGAGTGATGGTAACCATACTCATTTAAAATGCAACAATGCAGTATGATGACCCACACTTTGATGGCCTAGTGATGGTTCGACATCATTGGGTCTCCAGTCTCGTACTCACGAACGAAACACGAAAGCACAAACGCTGTCATTTTACGTTGATTTTCTGTGTGAGGGTAGTACTACCCCGGTCGAGCCGGTCCGTTCGTGGTGAAACCAGCGTGGCTATACCTACCTCTATAGTATATATTTCTGTCGAGTATATTTACTTTAAAATGCCGCAACATATTTCAACTCAAATATCTCCTACTTTTAAAACAAAATCCGTTTGAAAGTTGCAATAATACCGAGCTCCATTTAATTCTATGTACCGTTGTTATCGTTGATTCGAGCTACGAGTACCGTAGCAGTGGCAGAGCTACGATGCTACGGAACGATTGTTACCGTTTATGATTGTACGTGAAAGTTTATATAGTCTTTTGTTGTTGTATTGTTTTTTAACTTGTTCTGTAACATTAAAAGTTTTATATATATATATATATATATATATATANTATATATATATATATAAGTTATAGCTTAGTAGTTAGCTTATTTTTTATTATAGCGATATTGCTTTTTCATAAATTTATAAACTATTTTAGGCTTGATATAAATCTTGCGGTTTTATTTGTTCACAAAATTAATACTTTTGGTAGTCTTTCATTTTGTCCATAAAAAACCTTCAATAATGTTATTCAACTATTTGCTAAAAAATCATTCCAAATCAATTATTTTTATGCTATAAATCTATAGCGTAGTGTATAAACTAATAATGTATACATTATGTATCTTTAACAGGTCGATTACAATTTCAGTTTTCAGTTGTTCAGTTACCTAATAATTTTCTGACCCCAATTCTATGGTATCAAACGTTTTCTTTTAGCAAAATCTAATTTTCATCTCGCTATCCATTTATCATATAAACTTCATTTGTTAGGCATGCCATAGTTCACATTGTTCTCTCAACTTTTAGCTACGAATTAGCTACGAAGCTACGGCAGTTTCGGAGCAAATTCGTAGCGAGCTATGAGAGTCACGGTGCGATAATAGGATTCGCTATTCATATTTATTTTATTCTGACTTAAATGACACGTTTCACTTAAAGTTAATATTTATAGTAGTAGGTAATAAATACAACGTAAAACCTTTTTTCCATTGCCATAAAACAAATAAATAAAAATAGTAGATATCCTACTCTTATAATAAATTTGAAAATTTATGTGGATGTTTTGATGTTTGCTTCTTTTTCATGCAAAAACATCTGAACGAATGTAAATGAAACTTTAGAATATAACTCATACACCAGAGTGACATAAAAATATCCAACATAAACACAGGTCAAGCCACGGGGTAAGCTAGAAAATTATGATAGATAGATAGAAAACTCTTTATTTGTACACCATTTTTACATTATTAATTGAATAGATAAAATGATCAACATATAATATAATGTACAAAGGACGGCCTTATTGCCAAAAGCAATCTCTTCCAGGCAACCTGATATAGTTAAGGAGAAATAATGTCTACATCGTATAAAAGCCATGCTTATAAAACACAGAAAACTTTGAAAAGGACAGGCTTAGAAGCTTAGGTAACTGGACATTTAGCAGCACAAACTTTATTACTTTCTCAAAATGTTAGCAACAAAAGTCAGTTTACATACACAATGTGTAGCATTTTATTGCTGCACCTGTATTATGCTAGACAAGTACTTTGCAAAAAAGCAATTCGTTCATTCAAATTGCTACGTCGTAGCATCAATGTTACATTTATAGTAGCAACGTAGCACATACATAGCAGTTCACTACGTGGCAGGTATAATCGGTGCATTTTGCACGTATGGTCAGCGTCATCTTTCAGTGTTAATTAGTTTTTGTAAATGCATTTCTAACTTCACTTATATACATTTATTTTATTCGTTGATTGAGTTTGCTGTTAACTTAACAATTGTCACATATAAAAATGTGAATTAGCAAGTTTTAAGAGTTAGTATTCATAACTCGCTAAGCTACTTTCGCTAGGTTATTTAATAAACCTAATGTGAAACAATATATTACGTTTTAAGACAATATCATTGTAAATAGTTAGATAAAACCAATGGAATTAAAATCAATATTCGGCGGGTTCAGCCCATGGAACAAACTATAACAAGTTTGACTCCTTTAATGTTATATCAGTTTGACCTATCGCTTGTTTGTGAACTTAGTTGTTTAAAAAATACGACCCGCATTTGTAAATTTATTCAGGAATAAGCCTGCCGTCTGGGGATCGAGCTAATCATGATATAACTATCCTCAGCGACAAAGTAAAAATAATTAATGAAAACGCCTCCCTCCTCCCTCAACTCGTTAGGGGGTGAGTTTGTAACAAACAGATGTTCTGTTTAATTTAAATGAATTCTTGACGTTTAATGATTATTCTAATGAAACTCAACGCGCACGTGACAATAATTTGGGAATCGTATAATAACGTACGAATACGTAGTGCCTCTACGAATGCTACGACTAAGTACTTCGTACCAGCCGTAGACCTGATTTGTAGCACTCAAATTAAATTGAAATTGTATGTAATTTAGACCTCATGCGTCAAAATTTAACATTATTAAAGTTAAATTCAATAATAACATGAATGGGACCAAGTGGAGTACATTTAGCTTTTAAATGCAATTAAGTATACTGAAGTCTGTATAATTAATTTTGAAAAATATGTGAATTTATTTCTGTATTACTAGGGTTTAAAATATATTTAAGAGGTTTCCCCGAAAATAAAAGAAATTATTGAATTTAAATAATATTATTTATGTTGGGTTGAAATCAAACCTCTAACCTTGCTGGCCATGCTGATGTTACCATGCTGGATTGTCTGCATTGGCAATAAGTATGGTGACCGCCACTCTTGGATTCTGCTTATGCTTTCCAGCAGGCAGATTAGACATTTTGGCAGGCCACACAGAACAAAAAAAAAAGTTAGGAATAGCCCGCTAGCAACAAAAATAGCTTATTGATTAATAGTGTAAGAAGTTTTCCTCGATGTTAGTCAAATAGTTGATTGACACACATCATATTTCATAAACAGTTTTTAATATTTTACACTAATTAGAAATGACACATCAATTGTATATGCTAAAAGCTAATGATATCAACTACACAGTTATGTACGTAAATACTAAGCACAATAAACTGGCTAGACTGAACACTGAACTCGGTTCTTCTAATTATATTTTATTTTCCAACAAAGTTCAAACATTGTTACTAGTAAATGCGATTAGATAGATGAGATTAACTTTCATAGCGGGCTGTGTTCTGAAAATCAAAATTTGGCATGCTCCAGGCTGGCTTTGGATCGCGAATTGGAACGATAACCGTCGGAATGTCATGTTAATGGTGTGTTTTAGTGCGGGTTAGAGATGGGGCGAGGAGTCACATATATGTGTAGAGTTCGAGCATTGAGTGCATTTTCGCGATTATTTGAAGTTCGGGCTTATTTCTATGATGTTATTTAACTTGTATGAACAAGAGTAAAGTAGTGGAATTAGACTGATGTTGAGACTGAGAACTTGTCACGTATTTATAAATTAATTTGCTAGTCCAGTGGATAGTGATCCTGACCACTGTTCCAGCGGTTGTCGATTCCATTCTTCGTAACTCTCTTCATTTGTATCTCTGTCCATTGCTGAACGAAGGCCTCCCCCAAAGACCGTTAACCGTCCCAGTCTTGGTCAGTCTACATCCATATTAGCCAGCCATTTTCTTTAAGTCGTCGGCTCAAATCGTCTTCAAGACGACCTACACTACCTTTACCTAATCGTGGTCTCCACTCTAACGCTTGTCAGCTTCAGCAACCATCCGTCCACCTGGAGACATGACCGGCTCACTTTCACTTCAGCGTGTTGATCCTCCGTACGATATTGGTTATTACAGTTCTCTTTCAAATTGTCTTGTTACGCATTCTATTGGCAAGAGAAACACCCAGCATCGCACTCTCCGTTGCACGCTGAGCTACTTTAAACTTGTGGACAAGTCCAGCGCTGAGTGTCCACGTCTCGGCCCATATGTCACTACAATCAGGATGTTGCATAGTTCGGCTAAGACAAACTTAATCTTGCACAACCTCGATAATAACGCTATTAACGGTTACGAGACTCAGAAATGCATAGCATAATATATGCATTATTTTGGTCTTGTCAATGTTCATCTGACTTCTGCGCTGATAGACATTACTGACAGCATTAGACTGGGCATGGATAGTGGAATGTTGACAGTACTCAACTTACTTGACTTTAGCATCGCCTTCAATACCGTTGATTTTCACATACTGCTTGCTCTACTACGGTCTCTTAACATATCTCCAAGGACAATTGATTGGTTTCATAGTTACCTGTCTGACCGCCGGCAACGTATTTGCATTGAAGACTTGATGTCCTCCTGGTGCAGTATCACTGCTGGTGGGTACCAGGGTGTGGTAACAGGGTTCTACCTCCTTTACTCTTCGCAGTTTTTATAAACTCCATCTCAAACCAATTAAGTTCGTCCTACCATCTTTATGCAGATGATTTACAAATATATACACAAGCTTCGATTAACTTGTTACCGGAAGCTTTCAACACAATCAACGTTGACCAATTGCGTATTGGAGAAAGGAGTCATAACTATGGACTTAAAGTTAATCCTGTGAAAACGCAGATATGTGTTGTTGGCACTCCCGGTATAGTCTCGAGAGTTGATTGGACACAACTGCTCAAAATTCAATTCAATGGGACCGCCATTAAGATCAGTACTATAGTCAAAAATCTAGAGATCTACGTAGATAATACTTTGTCTTGGGGTACACATATACAAGAAATCAGCCGAAAGATACTTGCTTCTGCCGGGTTTTTGCGCAGACTGCGTAACTTTCTTCCGATTGCAACTAGGGCTGCACTTGCACAAGCACTTCTCCTCCTAATTCTCGACTATGCCGATGTCATCTATCTGAATCTCACCAAAACACAACTAGATAGGCTTCAGCGACTACAAAATTTTTGCATACGATTTGTATTTGGACTACGCAAATATGATCATGTCTCTGAATTCCGTTAAATGCTCAAGTGGCTTCCGATTCGCTCTCGCCGGAATACTTATGTCCTTGTTTTCCTTTATAGCATCATGTTCAATCTTAAAGCCCCTCTCTACCTCAAAGAACGATCCAAGTTCCTTAATGACACACGTGAAAAATGTCTAAGGTCGTTTGAAGATTTGAGACTGAGGATGCCTCTGCGTTACACTAAATTCTATGACCAATCCTTTATGGGTAAAGCCGTACGCTTGTGGAATGCATTGCCGATAAATATCAGGAAAGCAAAATTAGTCAATAGTTTTAAGACAATGGTTTAACAATTTTATAGTTCATAACTGATTCAGTCACGAATGAGTTTTGTATGTGTATGTATATTATATANTATGTATGTATCTGTGTATAAATGAATATATGAAGATATATGTATATGTGCCCGATTATATTCATAAAAAAATTCATTTTTCTTTAAAATTAATTGCACCGTCAACTGCTACAATCTCTCCGATACTTTTTGATCCATCCTAAGGTTGCCTGGAAGAGATTGCTTTTAGCAATAAGGCCACCCTTATATTATATGTTGATCATTTTATGAATTCAATTAATATGGTAAAAACGGTGTATAAATAAAGAGTTTTCTATCTATCTATCCTGAGTCCTACTTGTCTCGAAGAATCATCCAAACTGTTCAGTATTTCTTCAATATCATGCAGAAACTCAGCTAGAATCATAATGTCGACTGAAAACCGCAAGTGTGGGATGCATTGAATTTAAGACATCTTCCAATACATTTTCGGAAAAATAATATTTCTTTGTCGAACGTCACGAAGCAATGGAATTGTACTCTGTTCTTGTACTTGGACAGTTTGGACGGTCATCGTTGCGACTTCGCACAGACATCTCAGCACTAGGATATATCGACAGTCGACTAGGCCTACTTCTGCATGGATGTCTTCTGAATGATTTGACTTAATGTGTGTATGTGGGTGCTGAAGTCCTTTCGAAACCCAGCCTGCTCTGGTGGAAGTGATTCAATTTATGGGCAAAACTATTTGTAATGACCCTCGATAATAACTAGAACACCCGACTCAGGAATGATATTGGGCGGTAGTTCTCCAGTAAGCTCTTATCTCCTTTTTTTGAAGAATAGTACTAACATAATCCGGCTTCAACTTCCATTGTTTGTAAGAAAAATATTGATTAAATGATTCTAGTTACCATAGGGTAGGTTCTGACCAGTAAGGGACCAGATTATCGTATCTATCTATCGTATTGTAAAGTGTTGTGTGTGGTTCTTATTAAGAGTTTTTTATGGGCATATGGGCATACACATAGTACACCTTCTATGTATAGTAGTTAAGGAGCTTAATATAACAAACAAAAAATATTTTCTCAGAAATAATATTAGTTGGAAGTATTTTACCAACAAAATCTATTTAAAAGATAATCTGAATTGAAAAGAAGCCAGATTCGAGATAGATGGCATTAATATCAAGTTTGAAATTAGCTTTAATTCATATAACTTACGACAGAAATTAAGTGAAAACATAAAGCTCCAATAAAATTGATTAATTTTTGCCAACTTTTGCTCTTCCATTAACAATAATGAATTTCTTACATCACAATTATTGATAAATGTACTAATCCAGTTTTTCATTAAATGTAATGGATTAAGGTGATTCTGTAATAAAATTAATTGCTTTCGGTGTTATAATGTTGCTGGTAAAAGTTTTGCTTTATTTCTTATGTATATCGGCCATATTTAATTAAACCAGTAATTAATAAGTTCAGCAAAAACAAAGTTACGATGAAAATTTTGGAATAATGTGGTTTCGCAAAACTTAATTATGTTTGTTTGATTTGATGTCAAAGTGTTATTATAAACGGGGGATGTAAAACGAAGTTTCAATGGCTATTTTTATTTATTCGTACAGTTATAATAACTAAATCATTTATATTTACAAATGATAATAAATCAAAATGTTTAAAGATTTACTTTTGAAGAGCTTTCATCAATCTAAAATATGTAATTGAAGATCCATACTAATTCTAAATTTTAGATCAATTTAAATGCGAACGTGTTATGTTGTACTCTTAAGAACTTAAGGGTGATATAGAAAAGTCTATTGCTCCGCTCCTAAAAACCTATATAGAGTAAAATTACATTAGGTAAAATTACTACGAAGTGGATGAAGAATTTAAGAAACGTCTTCTTATGAGTTTTAAACTAAAAGACATATATTTTAAATTGTTTTTAATAAATTACCATATATATTAGCAGATTATGTTAGTAATAATAAAATAAAAAGTAAATATACTTGTCAGTAGTAAGCTTATTTTCTCAATTTTTTATCTTTTTTATAATCCTATTTATTAACTGACCTGAGCAATTTCGTCGATGCTCAACTGAAAACAAATTAATTACGCATTGAGCATGGTTCCAACCACTCTTGGATTCTTTCAATTAGGCAGAGTAAAGTCACTTTGGCAGGCTCATAACTCATTACAAAAAACAACGAATTCAGATTCCGAATTAAGTTGTGATAGTACAAATTCGACGTCCATAAGTTTTTTTTTGTAAAAACTACCCGCCAACGCAAGGTGTTACTGCTTTTCCCTAATTCCTTCAACATAATTGGAGACTTTTGCAACATGAACTTTTGAATACTAATTTAGGTGTGGTTTTATCTTTAATCTACAACTTTTAGTATAAATTTTACTGTCTGTTCGGGATAAGGTTTGATTTGGTGCGTGCAAAATTACTTTTAATAACATCAGACAAATTATTCTAAATACCTTCACAGGCCTTAATTTAGATCTTATTTTCCTTTTATTTTTGTAATACATTTTCACTTACATAGTACAATTTGACTTAAATTACTGCTTACGTAAATAACCTAGATTGAGTAAATGAATTAGTTCATGCTGTACAATAATATTATTCAATATATTTTGACAGTGTTATTCAATATATTTGCTATAGCTGTGTTTTATATCTTTTAATACGTTTTTAGCTATTTTACCGCAGTAATCCAACAATATAAATATATCCCTATTTTTACCTAGCATAATGATCGCTAAATTTTTAGCTTCCATTTTCTGGCCTAGTCGGTGATCAATTTCATGCCGTTCTTTTGAGTGTACTGGGCACTCAAAAAGGATGTGTTGCACCGTTTCACTAATCCCTGGTTCACAAATGCACGGCGACTTCTCCGCGAAGCGAAAAACCCGCCGTGTCCCGTCATAATTTGAGTCCTAACATTAGTGGCCTCAAACTTCCTGACCACTCTAACGATGAAAATAATCTTACATTCTAGGAAACAAGTCAACCGGGACAGAGTTCAGTATACTTGTAGAAACTTATAACATTAAAAATATTTTTAAATGTGTTTCTACATTTCTTCAATATAAATATCATCGAGATATTTTAATTTGCAATCAAAGTTTGGATTCATGATTATTATAGTGCCTTTTTCATGATTTTTTTTTGTAATTTCTTTAAAAAAAAATTATTTATTTTACTCGAACGAGGTTTACGCAATTTTCTTTCAGTAGCAACCTGTATTGTTTAATTAAGTATAGCTACTGACATATCCTTTTCCTTATTGAAACAGGTTCTCAAAACGATTTGTCCGCTGGTATGTCCAATAATGTCGTGGGTTTATATGTCCAAATGATCTTAAGTACGAAAAGGTTGTATGATACCGTACCTAAGAATAAACCGGACTTCGCAGTTGACTTTTACTGCTGGAGTATACCCTTGGGCCTTTGTTAAAAGATTGGTTCATGTATTTATTGACAAAAAATTTTTTTTACTGCTATGGGTTCAATTGCTGTTATAGAGATATTTTATATTTTCATATACAAACAAATCTCATGACAATTGCGGTTGAGTGGCTGAATATCTTGATTACTTTGTTCAAAATGCGTATGCTACTTCAGTTTAGTGTCAAAAAAGTTAAAGATTTATTTATTTATTTATTCAATTTCTATATAAGCAAGTTACAAGTTTGAAGTTATCGATGGTTTCCGCACTAAGCTCGAGGCTTGTATCGCGGCGAGCAAGACCAGATTTTACATTATTCATTGGTGCTAATTCTACTGGTATTATGTTAATTGGTTTTATATTTAGGTATGTACCTGAACCTAATTTTATCTAATATTAATTTTAACCTTTAAATTTTTGCTATTACTGTAATATGTTTATTCATTTACCTATGTGAATTTTGGAGATGCTTATATAGTTTTTGTCACAACTACATCATTCGGTAATAAAATAATTGAAAGACGTTATATAACATCACATTCTCCAAAGTTTAGTCTAGTTGTTAAAATGCTATTTTTCATCTACAACACTTTCAAAGCACCATCTGATATAATGAACCTTATACTATTAAGCCTTCGAACTAAAGTTACTGGAATTTGCTTCAGTTTTCAAATTCACTGGTAAATACACTCCAATAATGTCTTTGGAAATTTTCCTCTACATTTTGCTCTAGACATCGCGGCGGCGTCGCTGCATATCAATTCAGAACTTAATTTATATTCCGAATGTATATCCACCCGTCGTTCCCAGCAAATAATCAAATAATAGATTCTGAAAATATCTTACCGTAAAGTAAATATTTTTAAGAACTTTATCAAAATAAGATATTCTTGAAACGTCTAATTTGAAAGATATGAAATCGATGCAGTTTGACTGGCATGCCCTTCTACTCAGCTCCGTATCAATCGTCGACCAGTATCTAGGGCGAAAATTGAGGTGGTTCGCCCGAGGTTGTCATGGCAACGAGCCCCGCTGCCCTCTCACCCCGCGTCCTGCGTCACCCCTGCGTACCCTCTGTGGGCTGTTGCTTTTCCCGACAGATTTTAAATCGTGTCTTCACCACTTGTTTTATTAGAAACACTCAACAAAATCATTGAAATGTTTAACAAAAATATACAGCCGTTAGCTTTCAGTTGTTGCATTATTACTGAACAAAATACTTCCTTAATTAACGGTTTTATTACTAAATTTGAAATAATTGAAACTCAACTTGTAATTTGAATATTAAGTAGGGATCGTTCGTGTTGTGTTACATTTTGTTATTTCTGAGATTTGTTTGGTTGGTTTTAACAGTACTATAATTTTAAAGAATCGAAATTTAAAAAGACTTTTTCAGTCTAATCTTTTCAATCACCCTCCGTGACGGGAAGGGGACCGGTGAGATTGATACGTTCACATCGATGTATTGATTTTATTTCCAGATATCTATATTGGCTTTTGCTCATGGTTTCGCTTGTGTAATATCGTTCATCAAAAAATATTTAATAAATGAAAATTATCCTGTATGATATTTGTTGTATTTAACGAAAATCTTATCTAGATTTGCTTAGTCTTTCTAGCACGATTGAGTAACAAACAATCGTACAAACTTTACTAATTCAACAGCCAACCTTTCTTTGCTACTTTAATGCTAATATAACTTTGATAGTAATACGCAAAGTACTCTTTAATTCCAATGTATGTAAAGTGAGCTGACGGATATCATCAAAGTTATCAGATGAGTCTAGTTGAAGAGAATTATAGTGATGTGTGTAATTTACATAAGAGTATGACACCGATCGTTCTATATGTAATTGAATTTCATTGAGTTGAGAGAACATTTTAATACTTCGGAGTGGCTTGCGAGAAGTCGATCAAACTATTGATTTGCCTATTTAAACCGTCAAACAAAAGAAGCATACTACGAAACGTATGGGACAGCTCAACTAAAGTGGCAATACAGCTATATGTGACACCGATACAGACAGCGGTGTGACAATCAAACAAACAGTCCACCTACGATCAAAGTCACTTCAGCCTGACACAAAACTTAGGCAATCTAAAAGTATATAACATTTAATTGTATCACCTATCTAGTTCCATTCATAGCCTGATATAAAAAGTCATTAGTCTGAGTAAATATTTATTTATTCTTTTATGTAAACAAACTCAGTGGCACTATCATTACGCACCCTTTTCTGAAAAGATCAAACAATCTTCTATCAACAATAGCAGCAAGCAATAAACCATTGGACCGTCGCTAAATGTCCTCAAATCACGCTTAGTTATGAGCCAATAGCAAATATTTATTGACTACCCGCAATATTAATTATTGTGTTGCAGATCATAAGCTAACTATTAAGGGATGTTTCTGATATTGGTATTTTATTTGGAAGGGATAAGTGGGTAATCATAATTGAATCGTAATGTGCAAAAATGATTTGGTACACAAATATTGGGAATGAACTTACTTGCGAATTTATAATATTAATTATAAATTAACCAATTATCCCGTACTAGTAGTATATCACAAAATATTAATTATCTTGGGCGTTAACCAAAACAATGACCTCTAACTTAGCGTTTACAATCATTAACAACTAGATACACCAGCCTGATTGTTTATTTACTCCGACCCCTATTTCATTTAAAAAATCTAGCACTTGAAATTACTACCATTTCTCACCAAACAAAGAAAAAATGTTCCTTTGTGCTCTGTTATTCATACAAAGAAGTTTATCCCCCATGTAACAATATATAAAAGGATCAAGGTTCGGCTTTTCAATCAGGTTAAAGATCAAATAAATAAATGTGGGGCAAATTTATGGGATCTATGTTACTGTATATATTAGTTTCGTGACCAGTAATCTATGGATGATACAGTTCTATTATATCAATAACATATATTTCTATAACAGACGGGTATGAAACCGACGATGTAACTGTGAACAAGATCTATTATAATATATCTATCATTCATATAATCATCTATGAATTTGACATTGACATGAAATTGACACGTCAGTTGCATCAGAAATAATATGCAATATCATCATTAATCATCATCAACAACCCATAATGTCCCACTGCCGGGCTCGGGTCTCCTCTCAGGAGACGTTTACGGCCATACGTCCCCACGCTGGCCAAGTGCTCGCAAAACAACGTTGTGGCTACGTAAATCTTACCGTTGGATGTTTTTAAGCTGTCCAAAGGCCTCCGATCTATGCTCACGACTGTTATCCTATGATAAAAACCGGGATCGACTGCTTAACTTGACCTTCGAATCACGGAGACGCTCATGGTATCATGCCAACAGCGATCACCCATCCGCGCCGTTGTTGCTTACCCTTAGTGATTGTTTCCAATACATTATAAATATAAAAGTTATAATAAAATATAAATTGTTATAATTAAAAGCTCTTTTTAAGGACTAAAGTTTGTGGGAGTGAGAATACTTGTCATTTTTTTGAAGTAGTAGTTTTCATTTATGGACCTATAATGCAAGTTGTCGCCATTTCAATCTCCCTCTCTGTAACTGGGGAGAGGAGGGGGCGATTAGTGCTCCGGTAATTGCTTTAACACCGAGAATGGGCTGGCTCGATCGGAGTGATACCACGGCCTCCCAGAAAACTGGTGTTAAACAGCGCTGTGTTTCACTGCGTGAGTGAGGATACCGGAGGCCCATAACCCAAACTCATCCTACATATTCCTCCCCATCCCCCAAAGGCCGGCAATGCACTTGTGACATCTCTGGTATTGCGGCATCACTTACAATCAGGCGATAGGCATAGTTTACGATTATATAAAGCACATATAGACTAACATTCATTTGTATATATATATATATATATATAAATGAATATTAGTCTGTATGTGCTTTATATAAGGGTTTCACTGTCTTCATATAACACATTTTTAATGTATCTAAAAATATTACACAATTTGCACACCATAAAACACATTCAACTGGAAAAAAACCCTTGCGTTTTCAAGGATAGCCGTGCCCTAGTCCTCCAGTAAATATTATATCGAGCTATTAAGAGATGTCCATTAAAAATATATCAGTACAGGGTAGCGATGCGTGTGACGTACACGTGGTTGTAGGTATTCATTCATGGAACTCACCCTGCCTTCGTACAGCCTACCCCGCCGTCCAAACTCCCCCGCCGGGTAGGGTAACCACAACGAATGAAGACCATTTTATTTGAGAATTGTTTGAGAGATTTGGATTAAATGAAAATAATTTTGTTTTACGTGTTGATCTAAATAGACTAAAGTTATTATATTGTAGAAACAAGACGGAGGTGCCTCTTGAATGCAAGCTCTAAACTCTCAATTTTTTTATACTTTGGAAATAATAGTACTCATTTTTGGGATTGAAAGGATCAGTCCCCAACCCGCACTTGGCCAGCGTGGGGACGTATGGCCTTAACCCTCTCCTGAGAGGAGACCCGAGCCCAGCAGTGGGACATTATGGGTTGTTGTTTGTTTGTTTGTTTGGGATTGAAAGGATAACTTAATTTTTTTCTTTTTATTTTTATGTGTAAATTTATAGAGTGATCATTACGTCAATTACAAAGTACACAGTATGTCAAGATTTAAATTCATGAATGTTTGTATTTATATAGACGTATTTTGATATTTGTGTGTTATTATTTTAGGAACTATGATAAATATAAGAAAAGAAGATACAAAAAATTAAATTTTTTAATTTATTTATTTAAAACAATCTATGGTAAGCGGTTTTATTTGCTAACAACCAATTAATTGCTTTTCGCCAAATAGCCTACTTGCTCTTGGATGTCTCTTCTAATGAAGATACATCCAAGAGAGAGCAATAATTTACATGACGTCTACATTAAAATATCGAGTCTCGCAAACTTATGTTTACTGGGACATATAAAATAAAGATTCCTGTTCATTAGCAAAAGTGTGGTTACTACATGACCTCCCGGCGTCCGCCTCCCGTCTTGTTTCAAGCCCAACGCCTGCGTACGTAGTCTCCAATACCGTGTTGTAATTATTGAGATAGTCCACTCATTCTGCACAACAAGACAGTATCGATGAATATGTATGTGGACAGGGAGAGCGCGAGAAAATATTAGAAATATACAGTTCGATCGTTATATACATTCGAGTATAAGTATTCTATTGAATCGATATATATATCGATTCAATAAAAATAATTTATATATATACATATGTATATATATTTCAGTGCGAGAGAAAGAGGAAAAGATATAATATCTTGGGATAGTTATTAACAATAATAAATAAATATTTCGGATATCTTACACATAACGCCAGCTAGTCCCAAACTAAGCAGAGCTTGTGTTATGGGTACTCTACCACTATTTTAATAAATATGTACTGCTATTTCTGTAAATACATACATATTATATATGGAAAATATCCAAACTCCGAATTCCAACAAAGGTTGTAACAAAACATTTGGTCCGACCCGGGAATCGAACCCGAGACCTCCCACAGCAGCACAGCACAGCATTCCCATACTCTACCACTGCGCCACCGTTGCAGTTGCAACACACACATGCAGATAAGTACACTAAAATTAAATTTTGGATTTATTGACATTGGCCATTCAAAATAATACGCTGATCCCAAATCGAACATTGGCTTACCTCGCATCTTATGTCATAAATTAAATAATATCACTATACGCTATTGCTAATGCTTAAATATCAAATCTTAATAAATTATTATATTCACCACCAAATCAAGTTTATATTCAACTCATTTACTTTAGCAGTACATGATTAAAAACTTTATAGTAATCATAAAAAATATTCAAATCAATTAAACTTACAAAACTCTTTCTACTTAATACCAAAGTCGTTTAAAACAAAGCTGCACCTTTCAAAGTTACCGTTACAAGTTGGCTCTAAAACAACACTTCGCTTTACAGCTTTACCTGAATCTCTAAATACACATAGCCATATCTTTTGCCGAAGGCACTAAGAAACACCAATAAATCTCGTCTTAAATTACCCAATACAGTCCTCAAGACTTCCGCTACAAGATAAATGGCCAACAAAAAGTACGAAGGTTTGTTACAATCGTTGAATATAAAAAAGATTTCAAATGGCCAATATTCAAACAAGAAGTCCAATATCTTCGACACCGATCAAAAATTCACAATTACTGTGCCGATAGGACACCGGTTCCATTATTTTATGCTTTAGTTAGGTACAAATAACATTATGGTTCAAACCGACTTAACTGACATTATTGAATGCCCAACTTATAGACATAAATGTTATGTTAATTTAAGCAAGTTATATTGTATATTAAATTTTAATTAATGAAATGGGTGTTCATATCGATAAAACGTTTTATGATTTATGATCCGCAGTTTCTACTGATTTTGATGTCTTTCTTAATTTGTAGTATTTAATACATTCATATGTATCTAGTAAAACTTTCGTAATTTGAAAGTACAAACAGATACTTTAAATTGATTTGTTTGTTTAGTATTTAAATTGACAGCCTCATCTATTTAATTTTTATCAACCAATGCAAGCATAACGTAGCTACTAGAACTACGAAATTATTTTTGCCTTGGATTTGATTCAGATCGCAAAATTATTATTAGAAAGATAAGTTGTAAGACCAAAGAAAACTTGAGGTAGAGACCAAATAAAATATACAATGAAACAATGAACACATTTTTTTGTCTATTAAAACCGATTTACATCAGACGAGCGAATGTTCATTCTATTAAATTCCTTTAGTGTAAACAGGCTTAGACCATTCTTTCATTGTTCGGTCTACGTTCTAAAAGATTCTATAGAATATTCTAAGAATGCTTGCACGCTTCATATATATATACATTCTAAAATCAAACTCACTTGTACAAACTTATTTTATAATTAGCCTTATTGTTTGATCTTAGGTAATGCCATAACGTGAAACCGGTCAGGTGTTAAATATGGTGGAATTAGTACAAGTGAGTTTCATTTTAGAATTTATTCAACAATTTCCACCAAGTGCCGAGAATCGAAAGTATAAAATAAATAAACTGTAAGGGACAGAGACCAATCGATATACTAACTTTGCGCTGTACTGTACAAGCATTCGTCTGTGAAGTTGGCATCCAATTATTCTCCACCTGACATACACGAAGATTGTGGTCTTAGAACGTTTGAGAATCAGTCAATTGATTAAGCCTTTGAGAGAGAGAGTGTAGAATTTGAAAGTAATGTTAGGTATCTTACACAGCTTGGTAGTTGATCAAATATAATATTTGAGTTTCTAGAAGAAAAGTAGTACTTCAGTATAGAAAAAAACTGTAAAATAAATAATTAACGAGTCTGTTTATGTTGAAATCTATTCATTTAAGAATGTTTATGTAACTTCACATTAATTTTTAAATTTTTTGTTTGTCTTACCGTTTGTCGGTCTGTTTGTCTATCTGTCTGATTTCTCCATCTAATCTCTGAAATCGCTAGACTTATTCCAACGGGACCTTAATTGGCAGATGACATAAGGAATGACTTAGACTAATTTTTAGAAGTAACTTTCTAGGACTTACTAGCGTCGCTCCCCAGGTAACACTTCAGGCCCAGCTAGTATGAAAAGAAGAAGCTAGAACATTTGTATTTAATAAAATGCGTATAAAAACAAACCTTTATCTAAATGTACAAAAATATTTTAAAGAAAGGAAATTTAATATTCACATTTTTATCACTCAGAAATCTAAATATTTTAATGACCAACACAGCTTTCAGATATTTTTAAAGGTGACTAGTAAGTTATTATTACGTGTTTTATATTTCTTAAATGGAAATCCTCTAGTATTCAATTTGAACACTTCTTAACATCTTTTTCTATTAAATTTCATATTTTGAACTGAAATTATTATATAGACTTTTCTAACACAAAAAATAACAAGATACATAGAGTTTGAGATAGCCATGTTAAGTTTTTTAAAAATCATGAGATTCACAATTTCTTTGATTGTAAATATAAAATAAAATTGTATAGAATTTCATATACTATACAGGTATATATATTAAAATGATATTTAAATAAAAAATAAAACAATATATTTGAATATACTAAAAATACATACAGCACAAAATCCACTAATAAATATGCCAGCAACTGTTTTCCTGCAAACCTTTGTTCAAGTACTGCGAGAGCAATTATTTTTGCTACTGTATTGTTCTAGTGATCGCGTCAGTTCCCTCCACGAGTTATTTGAAATACGTTATGTTTTTGCCAGGTGTCTGCATTTTTCTAAAACAAAAATATATGTTCCTAATATTATATTAAATGAATATTGATGTGAAACACAAATCGACAGAAAAAGAATGAAATGGCCAGCATCTCTAATGCAAATATATTTTATAGGCATGTACATTTACTATTTATACTAATATAATTAATTTGAAAGTAACTCTTTCTGCTTATTGTTTACGATGTCACGGCCAAAGCGAACCATTTGGAATGAATTTTGGTTTACAAATAGATTGGACATAGGAAGAGGCCATAGGATCTTCGTCACGATGACATACATACATAGCGCATTTTGTGCTCTATTTGAATGTAATTTATCTACTGTATGTATATATTTGACTGCACGGCCTAGTGGCTTAAGCGGTCACCACGCCAGTTGCTACTATACCAAGTGTTGTGGGTTTAAAATCCACATGGGACAATACATTATGCGATCTACAAATTGTTTTCTTAGTCTGGGTGTTGTTCGTGTCCATATCATGTGTGTTGTTCCCCTGTGACACAGAATGTGTTTTCCTAAGGCGGGAGTTGTCTTTGTAGTAGAAGAAAAATTAACATACAAATATAAACATAGTGCTGAAAAACATTTCAGCAGTATGTTTATCATAGTACAGGCTTTGTCGAATTTGGGTTCAGGTGGCAATGTGTGAGATGTGTGTCGAGTTATCGTAATAATAAATAATACAGGATTCATTCTTTATTTATTTTATGCATGACCCTGCCAAAATGACTTTACTCTGCCTCATGGAAAACATAAACAGAATCCAAGAGTGCGACCACTCGACACAGGCTCGACTCGAACAGTTTTTATTAAGACACTTAGGGTCTGATCTTTTTAACGCCCTTGACGGCAGCGTTAAAACAAACTTCAATAGCTTCCAGCATTCTTCTTTCTGGTTCCGTGTTACTGCATCACTCTTCTTATTTTCTGTAGAGTGTTTATTTTCTTCCGCCAAATTGACTAAAATATCAACCTCCTACCGCGTAAAATTAATACTCGCCTCACGTTTCGTTTCAAGTAAAAATAACCGATTTCTAAAACTGCTTATTTGTATCAATAAAATTATCGTAAACTGCATATTGAGTATGTATAATATTTAAGTATTACAAAATAATGCATGAAAATTCGTTTAACATATTTTTGAGAATGAATTAATCAAAAAATATTTTATGTTCTTTGAAGTTTCGTAAACTGAAACGTCAAAATGGGATGTTGCCAGTTTTATCTCACAAGTACCAAACTGACACTTAAACTTAACGGATAGACGATTGTGAAACGCAAACTGTTTTAACAGGGAGGTTTACCTACCAGATAATTTATTTGTTAATTAGTTAACCAACATTTTACTCAGACTTTGTGAAACAGACCCTTAGGAAGCTGTCCGCTGTTTACAACATTGAATATTTTTCTTAGATTACATGTTTTTATAAGTCTGTGTAGTGTCACACATCCAACCGCAGATGGAGCTCACAAACGTAGATGGAATCCCAGTTATTATTGCGTGGCTTTAAGCTGACTGTCATGATATTTTGCAACGTTTGCCTTTTCGTTCTGCAAAAGAGAAATATGACGAATATTTCGATATTTATAAAGTTCACCACGACACAAAATTATTTCTTATATGGAATAGTTGTTTCATATACCGTTAAACAATTTCTGACGCTTCGTGGCCACGTTATACCTGATTATTAGAAAATTGTTTTTTTCATTCACCCTCGAAAAGATTACGTTCCGAAAAAAGATTCTGATAAATGGCTGGTTATAAAAGAAAGAAGTTTGAAATAAATTCAGGAAAATAGCTAAAAGATAATGGTGATGAGGAACGCCATTAAGATTGTAAAGTGCCTTATTAATGGAAATTAATAATAAATATGATATTTCTTTAATCAAAAACTTGGTACTTATCTATCTTAATCTAACATTATTTGATATTTTATATCTGTGTTTGCGCGCTATAATATCTCCTACGTAGTTGGCTGGTCTCTGTTGAGACTGGCCGCCGTGGCCGTAATCGACTAGGAGAACAACATGGTTGAATCTTAATAAGGACGGATACATGGTGTTTGACAATTTAGTTTTTTTTTGCATACATTAAAAGTTAAAAAAATAAAAATATAAAAAATGAACATAATGCAAAAAGAAATTGAAATATGTGTGTATATGTGAGTGTGTGTGTGTGACTATAACTAAAATGATACAAGTATTATAAATAGAAAGTCTGCATTTTAAAAACAAATTGTGTCTTTTTTCCGTGGGAGAGCCACGCTCCGGCCGGCTTGACCGGAGTGATACCACGGCCTCACAGAAAACCAGTGTGAAACAGCGGCTGCGCGGTGTTTCACTGAGGAGTGAGGATACAAGTGGCCTTTTTTTACGTGTAAAAACCTTCAATCCTTCACCCTACCGGGGTTTGCGGCGGGGCGGTGTGTCGAATTGGAACCGACTAAAACCACACGGTCTGCCACTCTGCGCCTTAAACGGAAGCGATCCGGGAATCGCTTTATTATGACATCCGGTCTCCTCCCCGACCTCTCTCCCCATACCCCCATCCCTCCCCCATCTTCAGGTATCAGGCGACACGTCTGCTCGTTTGTTTACCCCTTATTACATAAAAAAATAGATTTCTTAAATACCTTTGTTGAATAACAAAATTCTCAAACGCTTAGCATATAAAACATAGTTGTATTAGAACATATACGAGGCAATGCAATTACTTTACAAAATCGTACGAGTATATATTATCCATCACATCAAGATAAATAGGGCGTGAACAAAGGTAAACCTCCACGTACACGATTCAATATATCGATACGGAACTGCACGCGAACAATACGAACTAATCTAAAAACTGTTTACCGACGAAGCACAGGTGTACTCTATAACTACTAGCTTGCTCTCAACTTATTTGACAACTGGGGGCCAGGGTCGGACTTTCAAAGGAACTTTATTTTCTGCTTTTGTAGTTCTTCTTTACTGAATCAAAATGAACAGTTAAGTTTGCTTATTTGCTGTTAAGGTTTTGCGATTTTGTTTCAAAGATGTTTTACTAAATGCATTTTTATTACGTTATTCTGCCTATAACGTATCTTGTCCCTTTTATTTATTTAAAACTTAGTTATGTTGCATCAAGACAAACTTAATACAGTATTTGCAAAAATTCTGTCAATCTTATTACGTAAATTTTCATTCTAACATTTCATTATCCAGACAAATAAGTATCAAAATTTTGCATAAGATATATATTGGACTTAGTAAATACGTTTTGAAATGACAAAGATCGATAAATTAAAAGTTTTACGTAATTTAGTTTTTGTTTAAATAACGAGGTACGCGCTCTGTTTGTTCCCAGTTCGTTTCTGTAGTGGGTCCTTGCTCCGGTTAACACTGTTAACAGTTTAGAAAGCGGTGGCGGACATTTTAATTAACCCTTTCTAGCCAATGTTAGACCGGGATCGAATGTACCCATGTTCAACTACTATTGCGTGTTCGTTTATTGGTTTAGTTTGGATATTGTGACGGTTGAAATAGACGCTGTGTTTGAGGTATGTCGATAGTAAAATTATTACATGTTTTCTGGGAAGAATGTAGGCAAATATTTGTATGATTTTGAAACTCCTCCTAATGGATTTAAAGTTATGCTATATCTTAAAATGGTAACGATCTTTATTGAAAAGTATTCTAACTCATAATAACTGTTAATAATGTTTATAACAACATATACAAAAATTCCGAGGAAAAAATAAAAAAATCTAAATCAGCGCTTCTATAGCGATCCATACTAATCCACAAAATAAAAAGATACACAAAATAAATGATGAATCGAGTGATATTACACTCATTTTACCTTTATGATTGATATTTAAATATTTTATGTATAACACTAGCTTAAGTCCGCGGGTTTGCTCGCTCATAAGCAGATTTCATCATCACCTCTATTTTACCCCTTTAGGGGTGGCAGTTCCAAAATTCCTTTCTCAGTGCTCACTTACGTCATATAAAGAGCCTATATGCAACATTTCAGGATTCTAGGTTCAGCGGTTTTGGCTGTGCATTGATCTCTGGGTTTCTTAGCCAGTCACCTTCCTGTTATATATATATATATATATAGATATAGATATCAAATATTCTATATATAACATGAACGCATCATTAGACTTGAAACTATCAGAGACATGTTGAACGAAAGTCTACTTACACACATATTGAGGGAATGTCATATTCCCTCAATATGTGTGAGACTACATCAATCATACATGCTTCAATAATCAGTTGGGACATATGCAACGTCGTACTTTAGTTGTCGCCGATCTTCGGGATTCGGGATACAGGCGTCACAACTAAATTATATGTATTTGCTGAATTTTGGGATGTCCTTGGGTCGGGATCATTATTGAGAACAAGTTATGATTGGATAAATAATTATACATTATAAGTATGATTGTAAAACAAGGAAAATTATTTTTAAAAAACCCGTCTGCATCAGTATCTGTCATCTTTATTCATTCATTTTTTTAAATAAAGCACATTATATTTGTAATCACCGGTAAAAACTATTGAGTTTGATACCAAAATCGATGTATTTAGAAAACATAATCTTTGATGAGAATACTTTTTGGCTCCAAAAATCCATAAAGTTCTTTTTTTTATTTTGATATACCAAGTGTCATTCACATGACTAAGAATAATCTATTGACACCACTCACATCAAAATACGACAATCCATTTAGGCTCTAGGAAATATATAAACAAAGAAATAATATGAAGTTTTATGATGAAATAATGGTAAAGAAATATACATAAATACATACTCTCGAAAAACATGGCCCTCCTTTCGCAATCTGACCGACACAAATCCTTTACCAACAAGTCAGTCAACGTGGCATTAGTAAACCAAAGCCTTACTTCTAAGTAGAGACCCTTTTTACATATAAGCTTGCTAAAAAAACTGCATGAATGCATGAGCAGAATGCAAGATTCGTGGTGAATGAGTATAGTGACCACCAGTCTTGGATTCTGCCTATATTTTCCATCAGGTAGGGAAGAGTCACCTTGACGGGCATATAGTTTAAAAAAATACATCTATGTATACGTTATGTACCAAAGAACATATAGTTCAGTTAGAAACTTGGGAATCTGTATAAAAGGCCCAATCACGGTTGAGAAAGTTTATAAAACATGAAATGAAGAATTATTGTCTTGGGTAATAATGACCTTTATACCGACTTTATTGTTATGTCGGGGTCACTAAAATGTCATTGTATTCCATTTATGTGTTTAAATTAATGCTTTTAAAAATGTTAATAATAAAATAATCTTGATTTTCTCTAGTATTTTCTAGTATCGCAGACCCATACAAATTTTTACATTAAAAAAAAATAATAAAATTAAAGAACAATAAAATCAAATATAAATTAGTTTAATATATATATATTTAACTGACTCAATTACTAAACACAATCACAAAATATGGCAATTTATTAAAATATAGACAATGTAAAAATTTAAAAACCATAAAAAGAAATTACATTTCTTTACGAATCATCATTGTTCATATATGTGGAGACGAACCTGGCAGCTATCATAGCCAGTCAGTACACATTTTATCAAGAATTTTTCCCTTTTTTACAATTTGTTATCCTTTTGACAGCTTTCAAAAATTTTACAATTAGGGTACTATTTTAATAATTTGTATACATTGGTGAATAAATTTTTTATCAACTTCCGTTGAATAAGTAATTATATTTTTATAATTTATACAGATATAGTTTTAATTAAGGATTATAAATTAAACTATAAATTTAATTAATCATTGACATCCTCGGCTGAAACTAAATTCATGATTGTGAGAAAACCTCAACCTTTTGTTTATTGGAAATATATTGAAGGGTACTCAGTAAATACTTTGCTCGTAGCAGTATTAAGTTTTAACCGACAATCATAATACCAAAAGAATTGTAAATGGCTAGGTATTTACATACATTCCTGCTTATTAAACTCTGCAATGTTTATTTATCAATTTTCATATAGAAGTATTTTTATCGTGTAAGAAAAGTTTCTACTTTAGATTATTTTATACAAAAATCAATATATTAAATAAAATTTAATTAACATTATTTTGCTTGTATCAATGGTAATACCAAAGCTAAGTTTCAGTATTTACGAGAAAATTAAATACGACTGTAGAAGTAGTCGGTATAGTGATTCTTAAAACTGTATAAATACACATATATATATATATATATATATATATATATATATATATATATATATATATATATATATATATATATATATATAGCCAGTATGTGAAGGTTTGCATAAATAAGCTTAACGTTTCATAAAAAAGTCGGCATAAAGGGTATGAATGTATGATATTTCAGTAAAGTCAACACAAGGACCTCATTATTTAAAGCCCACATTTTTGACCTTACAGAAATACACATACACATAGATATGCGATTGTTCCTATATGCATATGTGTTTGTAATAGTTTCTCGTATCATTTTTGACTCACTTTTCTTTAATGTTTCTATTTTGCATTCTATATTTTTCTTTTAAATTTTCTATAAAAACATTTTTAAAATGAAAATGCTGGCTCTAGATAATAATTCAATGATAAACCAATTAAAACTATCAGTTCGCCGCCCACCGTATTAGATTAACAATGACAGCGGACTACAAAATCGATATACACATTTTTGAAGAAACTTTTTAAGTTTTTAGTGGTATTATTTACTTCTTCGATTTATTACATCAACATGCTGTAATTTATGAAGAGCCTTGGAGAAAGCAATGACGCAGAAACGTCTCAATAGGCCGCCTCTTAAATCTGCTCATGTTTTCCCTTAGCCAGAACAGTAATTGCCAGGATCATGTTATATAAAAATAACTGAGCAATTTTTCTCCTACCTGGACGCGGTTTTGCGAATTCTGTACGTGCTTTGGACGTTGTATTGTATACTATTTGTACTGTAAACAGAGTCATAAATCGGAAAGTCTTAGTATTTGTTCAGTTGCCGCTGTGCCAACAGTGCTGGATAAATATCAATGTTCTAAAAGCTTATCTGGCAACTATTGGAACCTAAAACAAAAGCATTCTAGGTTTATTGTCGTTATTGTCTGTGAAAATATTCGTTTTAATGTATCCGATACACTTTTAAATCATTACCTGACCTCAATTGAATCTGTCTTTAAAGTTTGATATACTTGGCCGTGTGTTTGTAACCCCAAATTAGTCAGCGTTTTAGTGTTGCACAAACGCCTTTACTTGTTCAATTTTAAAAATATGTATAATATAGACGTGTTACATATAGATACGAAACCAACCAAATCCAAACTTCTAGGTTAGTAACTAGGATCTCTAACTAGGCTAATCGAATTCAAGAATCGATTCCTTTCAGAATCACTGCAACTGAAAGGTATCAATTCGAGCTACTTAATATAGTACACATCTGATTATCGTCTATAGTTTTACGGCCTAATAGTTACAACTATTGTGTATCCCTACTTAAAGATGTCCTGTAGTTTTTTATCACTTGATACTTATAAAGTGATAAAATATTTGTTCATTGCACCACATTTGCTCCTCTGTCATCGATTCCACGTTACAAAAGTCTGTGGTGTAAACAAACACATAAATCCTACACTTTATGAGTTTTCATTCGCTGGCATGCGTTTTCGTGTATTGAGGTCGTTAAAGAACGGGGATAGTTTCTAAGTTCAAAAATATTAGACGCTCGGTGTTGGGTACTTGCCAGAGACAATTTATTTTGCAACTTTTCATGAAACAACTTTTTAAGAATTGAATGTTCAAATTACTTTTTAATAAATTGTTTGATGGAATATCGATGACTGTAGGCCAAAACCTACTTTCTTAGGAGGCATTTCACCAGTGGATTGACAGGCTATTAATATGCTGTGAGGCAATAATTTACGCCACATGCATATTTTCATCAATGATTACTAGGATAGGCCATAAGGTTGATAAAAAAAAATTAAAGGAAATAATGCTAAAAGGATATAGCGAAAAATATAATATTTTACAAAGAAGCGTCTAGGAAAGAAAAGTAAGGGTATATATACAGTTAGTGTGTAGAAGTGTTAGGAAGAATACAAACTACGTATTCACCGAAAGTTCAAGTCCCATTATTACTATTACTGGAGTCTGTTTGCATAAGATCAGTGTAAGAACTTAAAATAATGATTTGAGGCTTGCTCATACAAATATTTGGCTTAATTTCATTTAAACATGTCTAGAATATACAGTAATTAAAATGTTTTTATCAAATATAGTTTCTTCTATTAGATATACTATTAACATCCTGAGTGATAATCTCTTCAATACTTTCACTAAGAAATTATTTCAACAAAACCTGTCAATTCAATAAACACCAACATGAGTAAAGCGTTTAAATTAATACATAGTTAAACTCTTAACGATAATATTGTCGCTGTGAAGTACTGCAGCGGTAGATTAGCTGCCTGATGCCGCTTTATTGCCATCCTAATGTAAGCAATAGCGGGTAAGCTGGCAGATATTGTTCGCTCAAGATGCTCGCTTAAGCGACGGTTAAAAACAATCTAAGTTCCTCGTGGGTTATGAGTTTTTCGGAATATTTTAACTTGCAGTGTACGTTTTGCTGTCTTTTGGTAAAGTGGTTTTTGATGGTACTGTTGTTGTGATATTAATATCACTTAATATTATCATTAAAGGTAAGCGTTATTTAATATTGCCTTAACTAATGTTTAAAAAGGATAATCATTTCTAGTTTTTATTCGACTATAACTTTTTCTTGAATTAAGTTATTATAAGAGCTTTTGCGCAGAAGTAGATATTTTCATCCCCTATTTTACCGCCATAGAGGTGGCATTTCCAAAATTCCCTTCTTAGTGCACACATAAATTATATAAAGAACATGCATTAAAATTTTGGTTTGGGCTATGCGTTTATCTCTGGATATTTTAGTCCTTCTATTTTTATATAATAAAATATGAAAAAAGTGAATAAAATTACGACAAGTCTTGTTATCTATATATTGTATATATAACAAGACTTGTCGTAATTTTTTTGGGGGTATGTCACACACACACATCCCGTAGCGCAGGATTGACAGCTTTACGTGCTCTCCGAGGTACGGGGTTCAGACCCCCATTTCCAAACTCCGAGATGTTATTAAGTATTTATATAATCAAAAACTCAATAAAACTTTTGGCCCGTCCCGGGAGTTGCACCTGGGTTCAAACCTCCTTTGTAATCAGAGGCTTATTATGCACAGCAGTTGACTGTTCACTAACAACTACTATTGGATTATGAAAGATGATTTTTTTTACAAATACTTGTCAATTGACATTGACAGCTGTCACTCTGTTCATCGGGTAACGATATATTGAATTTTGGAAGATCGTTCTTTGTTTTTTCGAAAGACGGTCCCTATTTCATGTCATCCACATTTTTTGTAATTTTTATCATTAACTCCATCACGACGAAGACTTGAAGACTTAGAATTGAAGACTCGAAATACTTGACATTGGCAGAAATAGCTGATCCGGCTGATTGCCATATCATCAAAAGAAGAAGAAGATATATTTAATTTAGTTATTATTTTTGTAGCTTCAGTGAAAACTAATGTAAATAGAAAATCATGATTTTCATGAAATAGGATCTTATTACACATTGATAAATGTTAAAAATGCTTAGTTGATTCAGTTTACACTAAAACTAACTCGCTCAATTATTAACTTATTGGAGCATTAATAAAAAAATAGCTTATTATTTTTTATGAACATAAAATAAAAATAATGAAATGGATACAACTCAAGATCACTGTTCACTGAAGGTACAGATTTGTCGCTGTTCTGTAACAGTTATTTCTTTATCAAATTCTATTCAATAAAAATATCATGCCTTTATGTTTAGTCAAGAAAATGTATATACAAAGTACATTATTACAAGCTTCTATTTAGTTTCACCTGTTACGATATTTGTCTGTAATCAAATCTTGCAAGTTAAATTTGATCCACTTCCTGATTTGCGATTGAGCTGAAATTTGAATTGTACCTTTAGTTCTGATGACAATGAAATTATATATACTCGGTATAATTATTAATCAAAAATGACCGCAGTTACGAAATATCGGCGGAATGAAAGGACTTTAAGTTATTTTTTTAATAACGAGCAATAAAATCAGGTTTATTAATACTTTTTAAATTAATCACTTGTTTTTCAATATAACCTCTTTTTTTCCTTCCTTGCGAAATCCCTATAAAGCAATAAACCACGATGTGCTCTAAAGCTAGTAATCTTAAAAAAAACTGTTAAATATTGCAACGTTTTGAACGCAATAATAATGAAGCTAACGGTTTATAGAATTTATTTACTCTTTCCAACAATAATCTACATCCTTTCAAAATATCAAACCAATGTTGCCAGTTCTATAATCACTTCGCTTAACCCTCCCCCTTGACGTTTTCAAACTCTGATAAACATAATATTTTCTTAATGCGTTGTGATATTAAGTATCGTTACATTACTAATAAAGACTTACAATAAAATTATGTGATACTTGTAACTTTGAATTTTGTACGTTGATTTTCGGCTGCGCCTTTGGGCAACTAGTTCAACCGGTCGTCACACCACTTTCTGTTTTGCTAAGAATTGCGGATTCAAATTCTATATGAGATAATATTTTGTGTGTTCCACAAATTGTTGTTCTGAATCCGGTTTTCTTTTTGTCCGTTGATGTATGTTGTAAAGTTCCCCTAGATAGATAGTATAAATGTATATTACTAATATGGGAGTCGTCTTTTAAAAAAAAACAGCTGTTACCTGCAGTTTTATTCGTAAGATTATTTAGTGTTTCTAATTTTAAAAATAATAACTTCCACCTTCTTGTTCATTACTTTTTAAACATTTCTAGGGATCTAATTCCAAAAAAATGTTCTTAATGGGTTCCTAATATAAAAAAATCAACCATTAAAACTCAGAGTTTGCCAGCGGTTTGGGACTTGCGTTGATTCATTAGTCAGTAAATTAGGGCATGTTATTTTATACGTATAGATTTTGCTAATGAACCATATGACATATCTTTCTATGCATGTCCTAAGTACAGCATATTTAATGTCGGTGGCGCATGCGACTGCTTAAGGTTTCAGGTTCGATTCCCGGGTCAAACCAAATGTTTATGTAATCTACAAATATTTGTTTCGGATTTGGTGTTTTCTATGTTTAATATGTATATATTTATATCAGTTGTCTAGTAACCATAGTACAAGCTCTGCTTGGTTAGGGAGTAGATGGCGATTTGTGCTAGATGTCCAAAATATTTTCTTTAATATATATTTATATATATATTTAATATATATCTATAAACTACAGTATGTTTAACGAACGTTAATATTAATCTCAAATCTCACACTTGCTGGAAGATATTTCATTAAGTCGATAATAATACATCTATTGTCAAGTCAAGTGAAGCGTGCATAACAATATTGGAGTCGGCGATAAGTAACATAGTTATTATTTGACCGAAAATCATTCGTGTGTGCAAACCTTCTTGCTTCTGTATCCTTATCACATATACCATACTGGGTTACAATACATCCGTTTCTGTTACAGTAATAACAGAGGATACATACTATCATGTTATAAGCCTTTTTACACAAACCAGTATCAGGTCAAGTTGTTTTTGTGGGTTACAAATACGTCTTTTATATATTATCTTTATTGTGTACATAAAATAAATAAAAAAACATTACAAAAGATGAGCAACAAATTTGTAGAATATTTGAAATAAACGTGATTTTGAAGTTCTGCTATTTTTGTTTTCGTGGATATTTGGATTGTTAATATAATGATGGTTTTAACTATTTAATTTATCAATCAATTGTTCACCTATTTTACATTTTCTCAATATACTCGTATCTCTATAGTACAGTAATCATAATTCAAGTTTTTCTAGCCTTGAATATAATTGATTTAACTAAAATACTTTTAAGCATCTTTGAAAAAAAGCCTAAAATTTTAAAATTTAATTAACGCTAAAAAAAAGAAATTTAATAGGAGTCTATTATCGGTATATATATTTATCATCGGTAATATTTTAAGTTATTACCTATTCATACTATTATTTGCATTCCAAAGTATGGAAAGTTAAGCCCATCTAAATGCTTAGCACAAGTTCTAGAAAGGTCGACAAAACTTTTCGTAGATCGAGCTTCTCATGCATTACATTTATTTGTTTTATCACACATAATACTCCAAATTATGTTCCTGAATAAGCATGCCAAGGTGTATTAACTCTGCCTGATGGAAAGCATGAACAGAATCCAAGAATGGTGGTCACCATACTCATTGCGAATGCAGACAATACAACAATGCAGCGTGGTAATCCACACTATAGCGACCTATTGAAATGTTTGTGCATCATTTGAGCTCCGATCTCGTATTCACGCGCGAAACTCGACAGTACGAAAGACTATTGATTTAAAAATGTTTAGAAAACCTAACAATTACCCACCAATTGCAGTAAGAGCGTTATAATATGTTAATTCTAACCCTGCCTTCCTATCTTCCGTGGAAAATTATTTATATGATTCAAAAACAGCGCAAGAGGAACAAAATAACTTTTTTTTAATGGAATAGAGGGCAAACGAGCAGGCGTATCGCCTGATGGTAAGCGATTACCGCCGCCCATGGACACATGTAACACCAGAGGCACCATAAGTACGGCCTTAAAGGATGGGGAGGGGGATGAGGGAAGGGTTGGATTATGGGCCTGCGGTATCCTCATTCACTCGGTGAAACACAGCGCAGGCGCTGTTTCACACCGGTTTTCTGTGAGGCCGTAGTATCACTCCGGTCGAGTAGGCCCATGTATGCCTAAGCGTGGCTCTTCCACGGTAGCTTTACCTTTGTGTTTCTTTAATCAGCCCGACTACGAAAGAGGGAGGGTTATGTTTTACGAGTGTACATCAAATATAAAAAAAACTAAATTAGGGATTTTAGGAGACATAAAATAATCTAAAAAAAAATACTACTATACTATAACACATCGAGGGTGGTTTTATAATAAAGAATTTTTAATGGTGATTACGAATATATATATATTTATATATCTTATATTCCTTTGTTTTATATATGATATTGACGCAGTCGGGTTACATTATTTTTAATCATTCATTACTTGTTTAATTTGTTACTTTGCCGGGTGATATGTAATCATCTTTAAAACAAAATTTAAGGCAATACTCAGGGCCGGGGCTCAAATAAATTGGGTAAGCATCGCTCCTTTGTCTGTCTGACGGGATTAGATTACAATGATTGGCAACTGAGCTTCCTCTCACAGCTCGTGTTTCTATTTCGTCGAATAAAGCTATTATTACGGATATTAATAAGTTTTTTTTACTTTTAATATTCAGTTAGAAAAGTCGCATCTAGTTATGGCTAAGTGAACTATTAGTCTAAGCAAGGAAAATTAGGAAATATGTAATTAACAAAAAGTGCAAAAAAAGTCGCTTCCGCTGTTTGTTCGTTTAAATCTTTTAAACTACTCCACGGATTATACTTCAGTTTTCAGTGATAGATAAAATGTGTCAAGAAAAAGGTTCATATGTGTAATTCATGCATATTATATTGGAGGAAATCCGAAAATTGTGGAGACTTCACCGTCGGGCCGAGTCGCTAGTTAAAAATAAACAAATAGTTAATGGAGCTATTTCTAAGTGAATGCAAGTAATAAATTTGATGTCTCCTGCTCTTCTTATATGTTTCTGCCTCGGTGGCCTAGCGGTAGCGTATGCGACTGCTGTTCCTGAGGTCTCGGGTTCGATTCCCGGGTCGGATCAAATGTTTGTATGATCTGCAAATATTTGTTTCGGAGTTTGGGTGTTTTCTATGTATGATATATATGTATTTACAAAAAAAAAGTATATAAGTATTATATCAGTTGTCTAGTTAGTACCCATAATACAAGTACTGCTTAATTTGGTGGCGTTGAACTAGATGGCGTTGTGTGTTAGATGTCCGAAATATTTATTTATTCTTTTTTCAATATTCTATTACATTATTTGTCCACATTTTTTGTTCTTCAAGCACCCAGTGATTTGTCTTTTTTTATCAGCTTAACCTTTACCTCGAGCTTATCATCTGTGTTTTAAAAAAAACTAACATTAAGTAACATTAGAACCTCCGCTGTATTAGATATTTAAACTACTCATTGCTAACCTCTTAAAAAGAAAAAAAAAATGTCAGTTCTTTAGATTTACGTTGCTGTCTTTTATTAACTTAGACTTACCTATTTCCATTGTATTTTATTATTTCATCTCTGAAATAAGTAAGTCCGTTGTCAGTTACTAGACTGTTTATACAATATCAGCGGACTGAGGTATGCCGCCAACTTTACGAGGGTCACACTAGGGTTGGCATACTCTCGGAGGAATATTCTAGAATTGCAAATTACGATAACTGCGTAGAAGTATTGTGGTCCTAGCTGCGCCTGCCTGTCAGTAGCGAGATGCTCAGTAATACCATATTTTTGTATTTACATTTTAATAGTGTACGAGCCGTTGGTGGGCTAGTAAAAAAATAAATAACAATAAATCGATCGATCGATCGACTTCACATGTTTATTTTTAACAGTTTAGTCTAAATGGATGACCGGTATTTTTTTGGTGATGAATTTTTAAAAAATGAATCCTCGATCCATCGAGGATATATCATCCATCCATATCATTATCATTCCCTGCATGCACTTATGAAAATCGTTGGATCCGCATCCGAGATTCAGAATATAAATAAGAATTGGTTGTATAAACGTTATGTTAAAATATATCTACCAATTTTTTTTTTATTTCTTATATTCGAGAGACTTGGAATAATTATTGTTAAATGTTAATTTTTGCTTACCTGTTAAATGTTACCGTAAGCCGGTTCTTCTTAAGCAGAATTTTAGATTTATTTCGAGTGAGAAGGATATTTCTTGAGAAGCATGTCGTTGCGAGAACCATGATTAATTTTTAAATCAAATAAAGAAATGATGTAAATAATACATACAGTGGAACACAAAAACTGGCCTTTTTTGAAAAATGAATAAAAGTAAAACTAAATTTAAATTATCTTTGGTTAGTTACAGTAAAACAAAAATTTAGATTGAGTTTTTAGTACCGACTATTTGAGCCCCACGGTGTTACCCCGTGATTATTTTGTTTTTTTTATGGAACAGACGTATCACCTGATGGTAAGCGATTACCGCCGCCACCAAAGGCGTCACAAGTGCGTTGCCGGCCTTTGGGAGATGGGGCGCTGGGCTGGGGTATGGGCCTCCGGTATCCTCACTCATTCGGTGAAATATAGCGCAGGCGCTGTTTACGGCAACAACTGCAAGCAACGCATTGGGGCGAAGCTAGTTTAAAAAAAGTAGCCTAAGCTACTCACGATATCATCAGCTATCTGTCAGTGGAAGTCCCGTCAATATAAAACCAGTCATGACAGAGATTAGAAGAAACAGACAGAGAGAAGAATTAGATAATGCATTCAGAGTAAAGTTGTTAATTTGAAATTACAAACAAATAATTCTATTTTATTTATTTGCGTAGATATAGATTTTATTTAAGCTGATAACCCTGACTTCGAGTAATCGCGTTAATCCCTGAATGGATTAGATATTACGACCGCACGGTCGCGGCACGCAGATAGAGATTTCACTTTGGCTTCTTACCAGATAGTTTTTAAACTCAGGATTGAGGTTTTACTTGTTAAGTCTTGGATGGTTTTGTCGTGAGATTCTGACTTGGCTGGTTTCATTTTATAGCAGGGAGGTTTGATATCGCGTGAAAAAAAAATATCACTGTGAGGTTGCGGCGCTTGGTTTCATACTAGATTTTTTTTTTATTTTTGGTCATTGAACAAGTGACGTTCGGTTTTTTGATTTTCGAATAAAACGTTATGAATGTTATCAAAATAATGTAATGGGTTCATAATTATTCTCTGTCAGGATTGTTGGCATATTATAGCAACGATGGTATAACAGCTAAGGGTCTACTTAAAACAAAATTTCCTCTAGATTTAGAGCAATGTAGTAATTTGGTTTCTGAGCTTGCGATACTCTTATTAGTATAATTAACTAGTACAAGGTCTATTACTTCTCTATGTCTTTTTTCTTATTTCTAACCCCCCAATAAGGTGTTATAAGTTTGACGTCGAAGTCTGTCTATCTGTCTGTGTGTGTGTCTGGCTGTGGCATCGTAGCTCTTAAACGGATGGACCGATTTCGATAAGGGTTTTCATTTGATAAGCCAGCTTCCTTGTGATGGTTCTTAGCTATGTTTGGTAAATATCGGTACAACAGTGTAAGAGTATCAGCTTTTTTTCAAAATTGTGTAAGGCATTTTTGGCGTATGAGTACTCGATAAAGTGCTTGTGTAGAGGGTTCCCAAATTTTTTAATTTTAGACTGTAATAAATTAGGTGTAATAGATTTCATGTGATGTACAAAGATAATGTGTATCTTTCTACCATAAGCTTTTTTTAACTACAATAGTTGGTTTTGAACTCGTTATTTAGTGTTGAGTTGACCTCATACATTGGTAGTTTTCTATATCATTTATATTTATAAAATACCAACATACCTAGAAGGACTTTTGTTGTTACCCGACTTCGAAAGTCGGAGGTTTATGTTTTTCGAGAGCATTTACATTTACACATTTATATTTCTTTATTGTTTTATTTTTAAGAGAATGGTGTCAATATATTCGTCATAGTGGTGAAAGAGACACTGGGTAAATTGAAAAAAAAACAATATAATATTAAAAAAATATATTTCATTAAAAGTGGTGGATATTGACGCAATCGAGCCTTTTTTTTATTTTAATTGTTGCTCTGATGTTGTCCTGTATAGTTTGTTCCCTTAGTCGCCTCTTAGAATATCCATGAACTGTGACACTCATCACCGCACGTTTACAAATATTATTTGATTATTAGATATATATAACAAAGCCACCGATTTAACTGCGCTCTCCGTGCAGTCATATATGTAGCTATATACGTATAACCAGATAACTTCAGATCAATTATTTTACAACAACAAAAAATACGCATGTTAATTCACCTTGATGTGTTTCTGAATATATCTGTTTTATATGATGAAACACATTAAAGTGCATTTTTTCTAATAATATTTACACACAAAATTTCAATTCCAAATTTGAAAAAATTTAAAAGTTTTATAAATCCACTAGGTGAGCCTTGCGGTATTACCCGAGTTTGTTGTTGTAACCGCAGACAAGCCGCGGGGCGAAGCCAATCTAAACAAGTAGATTAAGTTACTTCTTTATCGTCAGCTGTCTGCTAGTGAAAGTTCAAAATCAGTCCAACCGTTCCAGAGATTACCCGGAATAAACAGACGGACATACAGACAAAATTTAAATAAAGTGTTATTTTGGCTTATTACACATGAATTTAGTAAAATGCGGTTATTTTAAAACTACAAAAAGACACTCCAATTTTATTTTTATAGAGTATAGATGTACAGATTTGCTGGCGTGTAAACTGAATAAATGGCTGGATTTTGACATTTGCGTTGCCCTGTTTTATTGAAATGAAAATATGTTTATTTTTATTAATTATTATTTTCATGTTGCTTAAAATACAAATATGCACAATTTTGAATATATTTTTTTAAAACTTTGTTTTCGGCCTTACAAAAGATAATTTGACAATCTCTGAAAATAGACCTCTAGATAAAGTCGAATAGTCGTACAAATGATACTCAAAGGAAGCTAATACAAAATAATGATAATATATCACATGGCTTTTAGTGACTTAAAATAGATTTATTCCAAAAGATTTCATAGTGGTGGAAAAACTATTAGAGTACTGAAATCCTCTTGAGACCTCAACTTACCAAGCCAAATAAATTATCCCTTTTTTACGCAGCTAAATCCATACATACATCCTCTTCTAACGTATTAATCCTGCCGTACGAGTGTGTTATACTTATCACACTCTAGCCTCTGTACATCACGTAAGAGCATTGTAAGCCTGTAAAATGAGTGTTTATGGCTGGTCCTTCGAGCTGGACTCTTGTAATGTTCATATCGAAAATGAACTTTATGTCGTTGAGTTTAGGGTGTATGGTCTATTTTGGGATTCAACAGTTCAGGTGTGAAGGGTTTATCCAGTCGTTATTCTTGCCACAGATGTACAAAGTTCAGTTCAGTCGGTGAGCTATATGGATTTATCCAATTTATTGTCCCAAACTACGTTTCTTTTCAATTTGTGAATAGTCTTTGTAAGTTTAATGTATGGCTTGATAGTTTTTTTCGGAGAGATATGTATGCTTAATATTTATTACAAACAAGCTTTGCCGTGGCTCCGTCAACGTGGATGAACTTATGTTCTTTCCTTAAAACAGACTGTCAGAGAAACTTACAAATTATATAAAACAACGTATTATAAAATGTGTTCGAGTATTTCATACTTCACGCATTTTAAATTTCGTATAACTTTTGATTGTAGCTGACAAATTAATTGAATTACCGAATACATAGTTGTATAATAAAGTGTGTCTGTATAAATTTTTTTTTTTAAAATAGTCGTATTTTATACTACTCATGAATATCGCCAATTCCTTGTAGTAGTTCATTACTGAATTCTATTATTATTATTACTAAATTCTTATAGTACTACTAAATTATAAATAATTTATGGACTTGATAAGCACGTTTTTCTGGAATATGAGCATACATTTTTGTTTTTATTATAAACTAGTTTATCCTGCGAAGATCGTACCGCCGCCCCTCAGTGTCTGAAAAATTTGTTTTAGAATTTGTATATACCCCAGGTTTTCACAAGTAGTGTTCAGTCGTGGACTAAGAAAATATAACCCTACCGGTTTCCGTATAATTTTCATCTTTACAAACCTTGCCCTGAGAGTAACAAACACATAAAAAAATAATCATCCCATATGGAGCAGGCAATCAGAAGCCATGTGCGTACATACTGTGACTTATTTTTATTTATGTAGATGACTTCATATTCGATCTAACCATGATACAAGACATAGTCTCTTTAAACTTTATACCACGTTTATACGCCTGCGAGGACTTGGCAGTCGCTCACAAACTTTTTTTTATCTAATATCGGGCAAACGAGCAGACCAGATCAGAAATCGCCTAATTGGTAAGCGATTATCACCGCCCATGGACATCTGCAACACCAGCGTCACAAGTGCGTTGCTGACCTTTGGGGGATGGGGAGGAGAATGGGAAACTACAATCCTTAACAAACGCTTGTGCTATGTTAACACGCCTGCGAGGAACTAGCAGTCGCTCACAAACTACAATCCTTCACAAACGCTCGCGTACGCTTTCTTTGATTTGTGTTCAAAAATCGACACTGACTCGGGTCGGCAACAAGCTATCACAACCTCACGCAACCCAAGCCAAACAGTTTGTTTACACGCTGGTGTATGTAGAGGGTTGTCGAGGCGTGCCACACGTACAAACGCACAATTACACACTTCTCCGAGCGATGTACAATACAAATTCAAAGATGCACAACTGTATTCACTATTTTTATTATAAAGCGCTGTTATCTTGCCGTTGAGGCCGAAACCTTTCAGACCACCTAGCTCTTCATGTAACAGATAGCCGACTATTATTATTATATGTAAGGATAAAAAGAAACTTATTTGCGACCCAAATCCATTCTAATAAATATTTATTGATGTAAATATTCTGAATAAATTTATCACAAGTATTTTCCATGCATATGCGAATAGTTCAGCGGTAAACGAAGGTTTCAACTATTGGATAAAACTTGTGTGTATTTTCCTAGATTTGTTGAAGTACTGTCAATCCAGCTCCAGCAAGGGACCTATTAAATTGTATTTTGCGCACACAACACTTCAGTTCTTTACTTTAAGAACGTAAGGACTATATTTTTTTAAACTATGCATGCTTGTTTTCAACTGTTCCAATAGTGCAGCGTAGATGTGCGACTGCTGAGTCTGAGGTCTCGGGTTAGAATCCAGAGTGGAACTAAATGTTTATATAACCAGTAAAAATGTCTTTTGTTTCAGTGTTTTCAATGTATAATATGTATATATTATATATATAATCAGTGAAGCTAGCTTTCACAGTACAAGCTCTAAACTAAATTTGTATTACAAAATTTGGCTAAAAACTCTAAACAGAGCTTGTATTTTTAAAGCTAGATTGAGTTGGCAAATAAACAGCGTTGTATAAGATATCCAAAAACATTATTATAATATACTGTTCTTAAATTGCAGTATCGGAGCAAGGTCCTCACGAGAAGCGCCTCTTGAACGCTTTGTTAGCGTCATACAACACGCTGGAGCGTCCCGTGGCCAACGAGAGCGAACCTCTAGAAGTCAGGTTCGGTCTGACGCTACAGCAAATCATTGACGTGGTGAGTCAACATCTGTTTAGACACCGTTGTGTTGAGGATCATTAAATTTTGTACTAATTTGTTTCTTTTTTACTAAGAAACCATTAAGAGAAGTAAATTTTTTGGGTTTGTAAATCTTGAGACAAACCTCGCTTTGCCAAAATCGAAAAAAGATAGAAACGTCTTTACGAAACAAAAGTTTTTTTGTTGCCAAACTATATAATTAAATTATGATAATATTTATAAACATCGAATAAATATCTATTGATTTAATTTTGGGCGTTCTAAATTTACTTTATTCCAAAGACGACGGTCTTTGGAATAAAGTGAATCATGAAATAGTCAAGCTAGACACAAGTCTAAAATAATGGAATATGTGATTTAGTTCAGAATTTTTTTTTATGTAATAGTTGCCAACAGATCAGACGTATTGCCTGATGGTAAGCGATTACCGCCGCCCATGGACACCCGCAACACCAGAGGCGTCACAAGTGCGTTGCCGACCTTGGGGATGGGAAGGGGGATGAGAGAAAGGGTAGGATTACGTGCCTCCGGTATCCTCACTCACCCGGTGAAACACAGCGCAGGCACTGTTTCACACCGGTTTTCTATGAGGCCGTGGTATGACTTCGGTCAAGCCGGCCCATGCATGCCGAAGCGTGGCTCTCCCACGGTAAAATATAATAGAACTATGTTATTTCATTTCATATCTATTTTTAATGTGGCGTTGCATCTGGTATTGCGCATGTTCATGGGCGGCAGTAATCGGTTACCATCAGACGATCCGTTTACTCCTTTGCCTCTTTTCCCATATAGATAAATAAACTAGTATAAAATTATGGCTTTTTAAACAGCTCATATTTTATTTCAGTTTTACTATTGTTTTCTATATTTACATATAATATTAGGCATAATAATAAAATATTGAAACATATAGTAAAATTTGTTTCTTAAAAATTCAATTCTTCATTTCTTTACATATTAACTTTAAGTTGTCTGAAAATTCAAAACCCTCGCGAAATTTCCAGACAAGCAATCAAATCGCGCTAGCCAGACAAATTAATATACAAAAACAAATGGTCTATCAATTCCACAGATAATTCCATATTAATGTTTACTGTGCATACAAAATAAACAATGTAAGTGAAATTTGGTAAACGAAGTAGATATAAAAAGTTATGATCCGTACTCCACAGTGTAACTAAAAATCAAGAAATTCGTTGTTAATAAAAGGTACTAAATAAAATATTAGTTAATAGTATCTTTTAAGATAATAGTAAACCACATTACTGAAAAAGAACAACAAAAAAGAATGTCAAATGCTCAGTAAAAATATGTAAGAAAGTTAATATATCGAACGCGATTTGCATAATAATTTTCCCAGCCAAATGCCCCTTTTATACAGAGATTAAACTGTCAAAACGGTTTTAGCTTTCCCGGTCATGATGGCTGGTGGCATTTTGCGGTCACGTGTCAAAAATTGTCATTCGTGAAAGGTTACAAACACGATCATTAAAATAAAAAAGTCGGATGTGTTATTATTGTATAGGCCGCTGGCAGTTAAATTTTGAAAGGTTTTTTTTTTTCACGCAACCTCATCTATTCCTTTTTGTATTGGCCATAGAGTGTCTATTATCTAAATAATTTAGTTTTTATTACTATTCTGCTAATTGTTTTATTATCTACAAACTTGCGGATTTTGCGGATAATTCGTTGGAAACCGTGCAATAAATGACATATAATAATGTCGTTACCATGGAAATGCATATATACAAAAGCATCGACATAATTCTATTTGAATATCTGTAAGGAAGGAAGTTTATGGTGGGTCATAATTCAAATTTATTAATACTACATTACATACAACGCCTCTATTGCATCGGAATACATCGGAAAATTATTAATACTATTTTTATTGTTTATTTTAATGTGAGATTCTTTAAAGTTGTCGAACTTTTCGCTTGAATTATAATAGTGTTACATACATACAGAAAAGATTTTTTAAATTGTTTTGGGGATACCTTCGTTCAGAAATGGATAGAGTCGAACTATTTTCACAAATCTCCGTCTATTTCATGAGATATTTAGAGTTCTTTTTAGATGGCAAGGCAAAGTGTTCACAATATTTTAAAAGTTAATTTAAAAAATATACTTCTCGAAAGATTGATACAAAAAATACATAATTTATGATGCAGTGGTAAACAGAGTTAAAATTATCATCTCGGTTTAGCCAGAGATATTTTTTTTTATTTCGATCATATTCCTCAACACAACGGTCACGATTCGTATGAAAATAAATGGAAATGTATCCAACCAAATATGCTATTCCAGAAACCATTGCCAATAACGTTACCATGAATAAAACGGTTACTGTAACTAGTTTTATATTTCAAGGTATTTAGATTATTGAAATGTTTATTTTTCAAATATTCCAGCGAATAACAGAGCAGCTATATTATTGCTCAAAGTAAACAAGGCTTCGGAACAAAATTTGTTTATTGTGATCCTTTAAGTTTATAATAGCATAAAATTACAATATATTTGCAAATTTTACTTGAATATTTCATGTTGTTTCCAGTTTATTGTGTTGTTAAGTAAAACAAAGGTTTATTGTATTATTAAAATTCAAAAAGTTTTTGGTAACTGAAATAAAATATCAATTAGTATTTAATTGGGATTGAAATCTAAAATACAGTTATTGTCGTGTTGTACCAACACATTGCCTTTTATCTTGATACTAGCTAGACCCACGCAACCTCGTTTACGTCTCCTATTGCCGTAGCCGTAGGCCGTAGCGTAATATTTTTCCCCCGTTTTTGTAACATTCTTCATTAGTGCTACTCTCCTACTGGTTTTAGCGAGATGATATATAGATTATATCCTTTCTCGATAAATGAGATATCTAACAGTGAAATAATTTTTCTAATCGTGCAAGTACTTCCATAGATTGGCGTGTTCAAGCAAACAAACAGACTTCGGTTTTTTATACTATATAGATAGTATCGTAAAAAGGTGTTTTATTTGTTAGATCTGATAGATGTATTAAAATTTTTAATGTGAAATTACTAATTGGCACAAAACTAACTATTGTAGAAACTTAAACCTTATACAGAGTATGGTTAATGTTCTTTCTATTATTGTGCTATTTAAATAAATTAATTCGGTATTTTCACAAGCTAACCTATTTAATATTTAGTAGTTTTTATAATGAATTTGTTAAATATTGGTAGAGTCATTGTTACTACTAGACAATACTACTAGAAATAAATATGATTACGAGTTAGGTTAGAGCAACAATTAACCTTAAGTACTAATTTTATAAAAAAAGAGTATCTGAATTTTAGAACATGGAGCTGTACTCGAGTCTAAAAGAAACTGTTCCCGATTTAATTAAAAATTTTCATAAGTAGTAGTTTGTTTGTAATTATAAATATCCTAAAAATTTCTTTCAATTAAAACAAAAACAACAACCCATAATGTCCCACTGCTGGGCTCGGGTCTCCTCTCAGGAGAGTGTTAAGGCCATACGTCCCCACGCTGGCCAAGTGCGGGTTGGGGACTGGCAAGAATACGTTGTGGCTACGTAAATCTTGCCGTTGGATGTTTTTAAGCCGCCCGAAGGCCTCCAACTAAGCTTCACGACTGTAATCGTATGATAACAACCGGGACCGACTGCTTAACGTGACCTCCGAATCACGGAGACGCTCATCGTAACATGCCACCAGCGGTCACCCATCCAGGTACTGACCGCGCCATCGTTGCTTGCCCTCGATGATTGTTTCTAATCACCGAGTGCAACTGGGCTATGAGCGCCTATGTATTCTTTCAATTGTTTCTTCTTTAATAATTTCATTTCGATTCCAATAATTTCGTAGTGAAGATAACTAACAGGTGTAACGAAGTTAATTCGATAGTAAAGGTAACTATTCATTATTTATTATATTCTTTACTAGTAAATAATAAAGTTATAACAAATATTACTTTTCAATACTTAAAACATAACCTAAAATGCTACGACTAAATCAAAAACTAATCACATATTTTGTAGGTGGGCAGTTTACGATTTTGGAGGTGTAACGAGCGGTTAATACCACAGGTAACGATTAAATTAACGTTATAGTAACGTTACTGGAACCTTTATAGCTACTTAAACGTGAGGGTAGCGTTATGAACTAGTAACGTATCGGTTATTGTTAGTAAAAGTGATTATTACCCGTGTCTTAGACGTGACAATGGATTTTAGAGTGTAGCTAATGCGTTTCGTTACGGATTTAATGCTAAACGAAAATTTGAAACGTTCTGTAACAATGCATGGGCCGACTCGACCGGAGTGATACCTCGGCATCACAGAAAACCAGTGTGAAACAGCGCCTGCGCGGTGTTTCACCGAGTGAGTGAGGATGCCGGAGGCCCATAATCCAACCCTGCCCTTCATCCCCCTTCCCATGCCCCAAGGCCGGCAACGCATTTGTGATGCCTTTGGTGTTACGGGTGTCCATGGGCGGCGGTAATCGCTCACCAGGCGATACGTCTGCTCGTTTGCCCTCTATTCCATAAAAAAGCCTAAATTAATATAAAATATTTCAAAGTGTAGCTTATAATGCCGTTTTATTTTACTTTTGTGCCGATGTCTATCGATAATAGCGCATTTGAAATTTCATAATAAGATCTAGTATGGTAAAAGTCTCTTCGAAGAAGGGATCTTCCGGCATCATAATGTGGTAGAGAAATGTCAAATCAAAACAGCAGTTTGTAACGATATACATTTTTTTTAAAGAAATACTATGGCGTGACATCTTTACTAGAATTGTCAAATCATTCACTTTCAAACATTATTTGAATATCAGAATAACTAAAAAACACACTTTCATGGTAAATCGAACAAGTAATTTAAAAATAAATTTAAATGAAAGAATAAAATAATTAACAAAAAATATTAGAAGTGAAGTTATAGTTTTGGTTTAAATATTCTAAGGCTAAACTTTATGAAACTAAATCAAAATTACGATTTTGACTTTTGAATTTTCAGAAATAAGATTTCTTATTCAAGAAAAAGCTGTACATGGTCTGATTTCTCTGAAAAAAATTTATTTGTTTTTGTGTCTTATTTAATCTACAAATTCAATTCTTATTAACTACTTATTACTTTGACGATATCGGTTCATGGTCTTTTATTGATCATCTCTCTTATTTAATTTTTCAATTGTGTAAATCCAGTGCTATATGTCACGTATGGTATCTAATCTAAAGGCCCGCAACGCACTTGTGACGCCTCTGGTGTTACAGGTGTCCATGGGTGGCGGTAATCACCATAAAGTGCTCGTTTGCCATCTATATCATATAAAAAATATATGAATCCCTCTTAAATTTGACTATTTTTCTGTAATACTCGTTACAAATAAAGGCTACACAATCACACGCAAACAAAAACATATGACTTAAAAGCTTAAAAAACAAATGACGCCCGAAATTTCGAAATTTAAATATATAAATTTAAAAAAACAAATATCTTTCGAGACCGTTCCAAACTTAAATACGTTCCATTTATTAAATTTCAATTAAGTTTACATTACTCTGTGGTAAAATAAATGATTTCTTGTTTAAATTCAACGTTGCTGATATAATCCAATCAAGACAATACGAGAATCAACAGTAACCGACGGCTGTGAGCTTTCATTGAAACTTAATTACAAATTAATATCCTGGAAGGAATAATGGGGTTCATTTTATATTAATTTATGGTTGCAATATTTTGAGCCCTGATTCTGTGTGGTTAAACCTGAACAGTTTTCTGATTGGGAATATACCAGTATGGTCGTCATAATGATTATTGATCCAGGTATCCTGACTACTGTGCTAGTTGTTATGAGTTTTTGTTCGTGTTCTTGATTATGATTGATCATGATTATGTTCAAAAAGGAGGTTTTCAGTGCTAGTTGTCCTTTGAAGTTACCTCTCTTAGTAGTAGTACTCTGTATAGTTACGCTTCCCCACACGGACGGTTCTAAATAGAATTCTATTCTTCAACAACCCATAATGCTCCGTTACTGAGCTCGTTCTTGATTGAGATTAATAGATTAAAGTGTGTTGAGCACAATATCTTCTGTGTACTGCTGATTTTTTCAACAAGTTAAAATGTTTAATTTTCTAAATGTAAATGAAAGTTTTAGCCTCATTTTGATTGTTTATTAAATTATTTTGCATGTATTTTTATTCGTTAAATACAATATCACACGTTATTATTTGTTCATTATGCAGAGATTAATTCTAAATTTAATTGAGAACATTTTTTTTTTAATATTCCTGTTGTAAAATTCCGGCCAGCTACGTCAGTAGAAAAAAGTTTTATTAAAAAGCTTCTATTAACCATTTCATTATGAGATAAACAAGACGATTTAGATTAAAGATGACAATGAACAAGGAAAACGTTTTGTCCGTTCAGAAACGAGAGGAATATTCGACAAAATAACCTCTCAGGAGTTCCCTAATGCCTGACCTGAAAAGATCATTTACATTCTCAAAATTGCTAATTATTTCAGAGAGAACACTATTCAGGTAAAATATCTTGCAAGCTTGGGCAACAATTTCTTCTTTGATATCAATCCAAATATGTTAACATAATATTTTCAGATATGTGTATAACATTGTACGTGTAGTAATTGTTTTATTGGAAAGATATAACATGACACGTAATGACGTCACGCCTTGGCCTCGTTCGAAAAGATTCAAGTACTCAGTGCGGTAATGTGTTACACCTATATTGTGAAGTCTTAGGTATACGTTCCGTGTCGAGGTAATATACATATATATTGTTTTAATAGTAGTAGTATTTACATTTCATTGCGTGAATATTTATTTGCGAAAGTATTGTAAAATATTTACCTTAAGACTTGTAATGTCATCTTTAAAGGTTGCTCTATTCATTAGATGACATGTGATAGCTCTATGAGATACTATAGCCTTATTCCTCTTTCCCTTGCTATAACTCGCTGCCCCTATCTGTTTTTTTACCCTAATTTTCATTTTATCTTTGTCCCGTTTAAAATCGCTTAAAGTTCAAAGGAAGTCTGTTGCCAAGGACACAAAAAAAGAAACTAATTTATTTTTGAAATTGAGGTACAATCAAATCAAATTAAGAAAAGGGTAGGAAAATGATGATGGTAATTATCAGAACAATTGTCCTTCCTTGGCAGCTTTAAAAAACTAAATAAATAATGTCTAATGTCGAACGTTCTCAAAGAACTGTAAGAGAATATTGTTTTGCTAAAGCATTGTTGGAGAGACCCCTCTTATAGATATTCTTAGAATCTTATTTTTCAGAGAAATCTAAAAATTTTGCCCTATAATATAGGACACTTTATACATGTGTATATTTTTTATGCTTTGAAAAATAGATATTACTTTGGAAGAAGGTTCTGAATGAGTTTGGATATTACTTCACTCAACTAACAGAATTAAAGATAATTTTATGATGTGATGTGTGAATGATAATTTGATGGTGATGTATTTAAATCAAAGCCGCTTGACTGGAAAAGTAGATGCAGGTCGGCTCATAATCTTGCTTTTATTTTTGAAAACATCTCGTAAACGGGTTTTTGAACAAACTCACACAACACTCTTCGAAAGTAAGACTACTATTCTTTAGAATGACATCAACCTTTTAGATAGAATTCTTCATAAAAAGTGAAGCTCATAAAAGTTTTGTGAAAATAAATTCAATAAAGTTGATAGTTCATTTATTTTAATTAACTTTTGTCTGTGAAGTCAGACTGAATCGAATTGATTACATATCAGTAACTGTTTTCGAATTCTCTTTGTTGTTCTGTTTCCGAAATAAGTAAAATTTTAAAATTGTGTAGTTTACTCGTACGTAATTTTAGACTCAAAACATAGTCTAAAATTGCAAATTAGTAAAAGCCATATTGATGGTATTATATGAGAAAAACAATAAACATATTTTGTAAGTTCAGAGAAGTTTGAAGCCCTTTTTTTAAATGAAGGTTAAAATCAAGTGTGCCAGAATTTTCTTTAAAAGTACTAACTTGTTAGTTTATTAGTGCCTTTGACTATTTTTTTTGTTCTATCTTTCGGCAATAGCACTATTTTCTCTATAAATAGTTTCTTCTATCTTTCGCTATTATCTGTATGCAAAATGTCATTGCGATTCGTTGTATTGTTACTTACGAGTGTCAAAAAATAAGTCATAATGAAAGTGTGGTGTAACATCTCACTCATTTCCACCATTCCGCCATTGTATATTTTTGTGCATAAAGTTAAATAAATAAAATAATAAACGGATGCAGATATATCGTATATTTGAAAAGAAGATGTATCACCTTCAAAAGTTTATAATTAAGTACACCATTTTGCCCAGCTCCATTTAATCAAGTCTTAAGAAATATTCCAATATCAGCTGTAGAACAGAAACTACTCACATAATCAATCAACGGGACTGTCTCCCCGGTATATAAATCTTTCTGTATCATAAACTTTTATCAGATGCTCTCTTCAAACTTTATTGGCCCCTGAACCGATTTTATATCTTTCCGAAACTGTAGGCCAAAACATGTCGTATTACATTACTCTTAGGAATTATGTGTGTTTTATCAAAGAACTTGACGTGTTGTGATTTTGATAACAGAGTTAGTTGAGATTTGAGTAGCCTTCTGCTGAATAGGTACCACATTTAGAAAACAACCTTTGGTGTCATTTGGAAATTGCGTTTGGTATTTGTGCTGTTGACGAAGTGAGCGCATTGTACGCACGTTTTGCAGTTGAGATTATTCCCTTCATTGCGCTTTAGTATAATTGTTTGTATTCTTAATATATAATATATATATATATATATATAAATGTTGTATTTCTGTAAATTTGAAATGTAACAATACATTTCAAAAAAATCCACAAAAGTCAAGATTCAAATGCAAGGTTCAAAATGTTAGGTGAATGGAAAAATATTATTATATGAAATAATTTAAAAATAATTTAAAGTTATTCGTACTATTTGTTTAAGTGGCTACTTGCCATTAGCCGAAAAGAAGTAAACACGATCCCTCGAATTGCTACAGATGTATATAACAAGAAGCCTAATATTATTAATACATTTATCAGACCGAAGGATAGAATTTAATCCAAAATTTAAATCTGTGGGCCTCAAACTTCAGTACAATGAAATCTGTCATATTTTACAAATTGCGGTATAAAACAACCGCCGAGTGGTATCATAAAACGCATTATTCACCACCCAACCGCTGCCGTTATTCGTTGGAATATATTTAATTGCTTCGTCTTAACGACTGGCCTCAGTAAAACTGGATTATTCTTCACTCCAATAATCGAGGGCAAGAGATTAAAACAACTTTGTGGTTCGTTTCTGTGCTTTGTATTAATATTTAACTGACTTCGAATAAAGCTTATAATATTTTTCAATTTTTTAAATTTTACTCGTTATCTGGAAACATCGGTTTGCATAATGAATTAAGACATCATCAATATAATTTTAAGCAATCTTTGTTGGAAGTCAGTTATCGAACCTGGGAGCTAAAAATTAAATCCCATACTCAGTATTGTTGTTCACCTTATTTTTTCGTTCCTTTCTTGCGTCGGCGTGCTTACCTTTTCCAAAATAAGGATGAGAAAAATCAAATCCTGACCACAAACGTCTGGCTCAACTTGGTAAGTGGTAGGAGCCGGGTATGGCGCCTTCGCCCTCCCGCCCCCCGCAATCCCATCGTTAAAGGGTAACGCGAATTTAGATATCGTTATTTTTATACTTTAAATGAGCACAATTTAACTGCACTTATTACTTTTTAATGCACATCGAAGGTAAAGGTTACAGGAGGCGGGCGCGGTTTGAGGGCGCCGCCTTCGCGGCAGATCTGTCGCATGGAGTCAGTGTTACATTGTTGTAAACTACGCATATAATATCTATTTAGATTGTGTGTCCGGCGGCGTGCGAAAATAGCTTTTAAACATCGCATGATAAGGTACATTTTCACACGTCGCCCCAGCCCCTAAGTATTGTGTCTCCGGCGGTGTGGAACAGTTTGTTTAGATCATCATACTGACTGCGCCCTTTCTGTTTTTGTTGACATCGTCTAACCCAATAGGACGAGAAGAATCAACTACTTATAACCAATATATGGCTGTCGTTGGTAAGTGTGAATAAAAGACAAACCTAAAATTAACACTAAAATTTCTGATTTTCGTTTCTACTCTTGTTTATTTATACTTTCTTTTTGTATATTAACCCTTCGTTCTTTCTATCTGTTTTGGTTGTTCTTCTAATCTGTGACTGTTATGAAAATTGCATAGCATTGTGGAATATGCGGCAGTCTTTTTGTACTTTACCTGGTAATGATATTTGTATGGGAGTTGCTTGAAATGTCCTGAGACCCTCGTCATCGCTGACCCCGGCTCGTGCTTTAGACTAGCCAGTAGACCCTGTCATGCATCCCTTCATACAAACTGTCATAAGTAAGCTACTTGATACTTCCAACCTCTGCGTAGTTGGTATTAGTTGACACTACAAGACATACACACTTATAGTGATAAGTACCCTGAAAGAAAATTTGTGTGTATCAAACTGCCGTGTAAGCCGCAATGCATATAACAATATGTACTAATGGTTGACGTTAAGTGTGATGTAATAACTTTTTAAATTAAAAATAAATGTTTTCTGAATGTAAAATATAATATATTAAATTAAATGATAAAGTGGGTCTCAGTAGGTCAATTAAAAGTGACATATTGTCGAAGATTTATTGTATATTGATATGCACAAATATTGTTGATGAGATGAAGTGTGGTTTATGTACACTGTAAATTGGTTCTGCACATTCTGGGTACCCGCTGTTAATTTTTTGTTTTTGCTACAAGAAATTGTAGTATTTTTTTCATACTATGCATGGCCATGGAATGTTTATTATGGGAGATATTCTGGTTCAAAATGAAATTGTGGTTATCATGATCGATAGTTTGCCTGTGAAATGAAACCTCATTGGGACGATATTCTGGATTCATTAATAATATTATTTAAAAGGAAACAATTTTTAAAATCTATACTTATTTAAAAGTTTTTTGTCTTGGTACCTGTATGCGTTTTTTTTATTTTAAACCCGTGTACATAACTGACATTAAATGTACACATTTTAAAATATGATATAGACCCATTTTTTTACGTTTATATTTTGATACCAATGATTTTTATGCTTGACTTTCAGTTAAATCGAAAAAGATTTGTTATTTTTATTCTTTTTCTTTAAAATAAAATAAAAAAATGATGCTTAATGCGCGTACTTTTAATGTTGGTAACTTTGGATTAATGTTTCTTGTGATATTGACGCTAGACCATTTATATATTTACGTACATATTTAATGCATATTACAGCAATAAAAGTATGTTGTTAAGCAACTAAAAACATAATTATTTTAGCATTTACCAATACGGCAGCTTAGTTAAAGAAAGAGTAGTGTCCCCTAATCCCTGTCTTGTTGCTGAAAAATAAAGGTTTTTGACAGTGACCTTTACATAATTAGAAAAAGTACTGTGATGACAATTTGAGCTTAAGTAGGTACAACAATATATACTGCGTACATATTATATATTTTTTTAATGTTAATTAAAAACAATCTTGTGCATGACTGTTCTAAATGCATGTTACTTTTGGCTTTTAGACGTCTTTTGTATTGAAAAATTCAGTTATCTTTCTATATTAAACTGTTGTTTTAAATTGTGTGTCGTGTTTGTCATGTATTGTGTGTAATTTTAGATTAATGATTCTACTGCAAAATGTACAATTAACTTTAGTAATTTCACATTCGCATCATAGAGCAACACAGGCCGGTAGAGCGGACGGGAATTGCCACAGCGTCTTTGTCCGAATGGAAATAGTGTCTCATTTTAAATGGAGCGAAATCATTATATTTACAAATTTTAGACTCACATACAAGGCAAAAAAAGAAACTAAAGGCTTCTACACAACCACTTAATCGAGTAATCATACGCCAAAAATACCTTACAACATTTTGGAAAAAGCTCTTACACTATTGGACTGATATTTACCAAAGATAGCTAAAAACCACCATAACTGGCTTTCTGGACTATCCACAGACAGACACACACTCACAAACATTGATGTCAAACTTATAACACCTCTCTTTTTGCGTTGAGGGTTAAAAACAATCACCTGTCACGGCGAACTCGCATGTAACATTTAAAAAAACATTCCGAACTTCACACACATATAAATACATGTTTCATGACAGTGTAATGCGTAGGCCCATTTGAGCTTATACTTTGACACAAGGAAACGCCTGCATATGGCTTCTCTGTACCGTGTTCCTCTATGATTGGCATCAATGTTTTTATAATTAACAATAATACTCTCAGTGCGATGTCGTTCTCTGTGTATATTTTCTTTGTTATTCTTCTGTATTTCTATCCTAGTTCATTGTACATTGCGCTATACCTATATCACAAATTGAACTTAAAGAACTTGGAAATAAGTTTCAATTTCAAAGTTCTGAAATATAATGACCATTTATTAAGTTACTATGTTTTTTTTTACCAATTTAAAAGTTAGTGCTCTCTCTTGAAAGTTTTTGGGAAAGTTAATTTATTTAAATTGTTTCAGTACCGTTATGTGTATTTAAAAAGAATTAGAAGTGATAATTTTAAAAGGTAGAGGGAAGATGGATTACTGGATTGATTAACTGGATTAGTGTTATTATTTCAACTTAAATTACTTGTAAAAAGTATTCCCTTCTTAGTTTGACAGTTGACTGCATGAAAAGCTTAGTGGTTTAAGCGATCGTCACGTCGTTTTCTACAGCGCTAAGCGTTGAGAGTTCAAACCATATATGGGACAACATTTTATGTGAGCCACAAATTGTTGTTCTGAGTCGAGGTGTTCTTTGTGTTTTTGTGTGTTTGTAAAGTCCCGCGCGAAGCAGGATTGATTTCGAAGACCAGAATTGCTTAAAAAATATGACTGATTTATTTGTAAAAAACATGACTTTGAAACTAAAAAGAACAGTGTGCCTAATAATGATATAAGACACAATTATTCTTTATTGCAGAAAAAGAATGATATAAAGGATCGGCATTATTTTATACCTAAAACGAGTTAAACCTAATCTATAAAAGCTTCAAATTTAGAAAATACATATACGAAACGGTCCAAAAATTTGGAATGTGGTATCAAATTGCACTATAGTAGTGCTATGGGACATGACATATTCAATATCCCAGAATATTCAGGAGACAGAATGCGCTGTCTAAAATAAAAAATAAAACATTTTGCTATAGATCTATAAAAACGTAGTTTGTTAGAGCTGGCATTGTTTTACAGATTAATGTAATAAACGAATTTAGGAAGGAAATGAACATCGTTTATTTTTGGCGTTTTAAGTTGTTTTGTTAATTGTTGACTATTAAATAATATGACTGCGATGAATAACCTGAACTTTAGATTTAGTTATTAGTAATCTTGTAATCTTAGCAATTCAGAGATCCATGATCACAAAGAAAATCATGATGGTTCGGTACCCATTTATGACAAGGTATAATGAAAAACGATAACTTAGAACCGAAAGCATTACAAGACTAAAACGAAATGGTAACGATGACTCCCTCCCCCCTTCTTGATAGGAAAGTATATTGTTCCAGTTATTTTAACAACGTCCGCATTAGGAATATACTTCTACTTATACGGGGACTTTACAAACATACGTAAAACAGACATAAAGAACACCCAGACAATTTGTAGATTACACAAAGTGTTGTCTCATGGGATTTGAACCGGTAGAAAGCGGCGGCGACCGCCTAAACCACTAGTGCAGTTGGATTAAAACTAAGAATATGATACATAAAATTAAACGGTTTCTTAATACTAAACAGAAATAATAAGCACATTTATTTAGTGTCCGGATTTACATATATAACACTAATTGGACGCTGTGGTGTTACCCGCAATTATCGTTGTATGTTACACATCCCACAGGAATATTACATCTGTTCGGGATAACTTTAATAAATGTGCTTTTCCAGACTATAGTCTATCTCTGTGCCACATTTGACTCGGATAAGTTCAGCCGTTTTAGTATGAAACAGTTACAAACATCCATCCTGACAAATTGGCATATTTAATATCAGTAGGATTCATGTATATATAAAGCAAGGTAAGGAGTTCTAGCCGTGTAAAATGTATTTAGAAACAAATGCTGCGGTTTTTACAGATTATTAAATTTGCGTATTGCGTTTCAAACATTATTAGTATTATATTGCCTGTATTAGAGTATGTGATGTTAAGTAAATACAGGTATACGGAACCACTACGGATCAGCAATATATATCATTTAAGCACTTAAGCTGTCCTCAACTTTACGAGCCTCACACACAATATGTTCTAAAACAATATAAAGCCATTAAACTATTTAATTGGTAAGAACCCTTCAAGAGAGAGCACTCGTTATATATCCATCTCGCTCCCACACCGGCTATCAAACCACTGCAGGCTACATGCGCTAAGCCTATTAAGCCTCCCAAGCAGATTCACGTTATCATTTCAAGAGAATTCAGAGTACATTTTTTTCTAACTACTCTCTGAGGAAAATTACATACAAAATATAAAGTTATTTAAGTGTAATAAGACTACTTGTAAGTAGTGCCTTGCCTTGGGCATAGCTATCCTATAACATACGTGAATATTAGTTTGAAGATAGATATTGTTGCTAACATGTTAGTGTAACTTTTGTAATATAAGTAGAGGGCGTAGTTTTAAGGGGTGAACCTTGTTTTGTATCTGAACGTTATTTCTTTATAGAAAAGGCGGTGTGGGAGTCTTGAGTTCGAGCGACGAAATTGGAAATCATGTTCAGTCAGCTTCTTTGTTTTTATTTGCTATATGAATTCTAAGGTTTGAATACGGAATTGGGAAAGGTTTTCGGCTAAATTGGATACGTTGGGCGTGAAAATTTTATCAGGTACACTGTGATTTCCAATACAGTCGCTCGTTCTTTTCATTGTTATACAATAGAGAAACACTATCTCCTTTTTTTCGGGTTACGTTTGCGGCTGATTTCAACTAGTCCCTGGGTATAAAATCGAATAGTATGCAGACCAAAAATAAGAATGGATAAGTAATCGAATCGATTAATTGAGGCGTGTGTAGTTTTATATATGTTAACTAAATAGATCTGTTTAATTATAGAATAGGCCTCTAAGAGTTAAGTATAGTACTTTTTATTAATTTTATAAGTGTGACAAACAATTTTTTTTAAAACCTCTTACACGAGCACTTAATCGAGAAATCATACGCCAAAATGCCTTACATAATTTTGAAAAAAAAAACTGTCACTTTTACACTGCTAGACCAATATTAACCAAATATAACTAAAAAGCATCGCAAGCAAACAGACCATCAAATGATAAAATACCGAATCGAAATCGGCCCATACGTTTGAGAGCTATGATGCCACAGACAGACACACACAGACATCGACGTCAAACTTATAACACCCCTCTTTTTATGTGGAGCATTAAAACTAAAGAAAAAATACACTTAGATGTCACCAATAAAAACATTTTCTAATATATTCATATTAAAAATATAGTCTTGATGTTATTGGCCTTACTTAACTCAATAAAATCCACACAGACTACCCCTACCCTGGGGTTCGATTAAAAAATGTATTTCATAAAACCGCAAAAGAGAAATTACTTTTAATTTCGTTTAACATTTTCGGGGACGGTTTTAGAATTAAAAAAGTAAAGACAGTTATTAATGGGAGGCGAAATTACGTTTTTCTGTATTGGCATTATTTTATTAGTAGAATAGATTAATAAAACATTTTTTTAAAAGATAGAATACTAGATAATATTTTACTATTATTCTTAGCTTTTATAAGTAAAGTTTTGACTTTTCTAAGGATCAACTTTAGTGTTATTTAGTTTGTTTCATTGTCGTCTGAGGTGCAATCATTACTATATTTATTTTGTCTCACATCACTGATACTTACAATGAAGTAGTATATAGAATTTAAGCCGCTTAAAACCAATCCAATCAAGTCTTATGACGGTACAAGCCTATTAAAATCTTCCTTTGCACGAGTTCATGGGTGATAACTACCACCACCATCACTAGATACCTATGCTCTTTTGTATCCCTTATAGCATAAAAACATGGAATCTATTAATAGGGACTAGACATATCCTTGGACAGAAGTTCTTTGAAACACAATACCTTTTTGATATCAAAAGCATCTCTCACGGCTAGTCTTATTACCACACGTTCATTAACAGCCCACAATGTCTCATTGCTGGGCTCGGATCTCTTCTCCTCCTCGCAAGAGAGGGAGGAGGAGAAGAGACCCGACCTCGCAGGAGGTCATTAATTCATTTCAGCAGCAAGTATATGCTCAGTCAAGATAGTGAAAAACTCAGCAAACTATAGTTTTAGTTCATTAGTCAAAGTTTACATTTCAAAAATGTAACATAAATTAACATATAATTAAGAATATAAATGAAAGTTTTATTCAAAATTACCAAAATCTTAAAACGATCGAAAAATTCTCTTATCCTCAGCAAATAAATCCATTTTCCGTTTGAAAGTGGTCCGGTAAAATCGTACAATATTATCTAAGGTCTTAAATTCGTCGTTGAGATCGGCCGAAAACGTCATACTGTCCCAAGGGCTCGCGAGCAAATGACTGGAATATTTTTGGTGTATACATGTACGTGTTTAACATTTTAAAATTCCATTCTTCAGCGTCACATAGAGATGTGATTATGTGGCTCTGAATGTCGACATTGTTGTATGACCATTTAATTTTGGAATGAAATTTATTCAAAGATACTTTTGACATTTAAAACTTTTCAACTGCCAAATGAAACTATATCCACTTATCTATTTCCTTTTTTATCATTCACCATTGGTAGCAAAGCACTTTGTCCTCTGATGACACTTAAAAGTTGTACTTCAACATTTAAGCTGTCTCGCACTTTTGAATATTTGCCATGCAAAATGTTTTCTTCCTTTAATAAAAAATGCTCCATTTATTTTGCTCGCGACACTGTTTACGATGATGTCTCTGATTGTTTTGGTAAATGTGGCAGGAGTGGAATGACTACAACCTCAGGTGGAATGACAGCGAGTACGGAGGCGTCAAGGACCTCAGGATCACTCCCAACAAACTGTGGAAACCAGACGTGCTCATGTACAATAGGTGAGAACGACGGCGTTGGGTATGAAGTCTATTTATAAATAAATCGATTTTTGTTTTCGAAATAATCTTATCTTTTTTTCAGGTTTTAAGAAATATTTTCAATTATTCCTTATTGTGTGCAAATTTTTGCTAATTATAGACTTTGGTCATTAGCCAGGTTATTCTTTGAAGTTAAAATCGTGAATAGCCAACAGTATAACAAAAAGTGGCCGTAACATTTTTCAACTTAAATTTTGCCTTATACAGCTATGTTTAACTTCCTTGAAATATGATAAAAGAGGTAGAATTCCCGGATAAAGGGTTGCCTTTTATTATCATAACGACCGGTTTAATGGGATGATTATGTTCCCGTCTGAGTATATTTTTTAAACTAATTTACTTAAGCATAATGTAATTCTATATTTCTTTGAAAAGTTACATAACTGAAAAACATTTCTATTACAACCATTTTACCAAATAAAGGTGACTGCAGTCTCAAAACTTTTGTTTACATAATAAATTAACATTTATAATTACTTCATAATTTTTCTTTCAGACTCCACCTAGTTTTAATTATAAATTAAGTTTCCCCAAATTATTTTCAATTGCTTCTAATTACCAGGGTTGAAGGGTAACATCTAGCTGGGTAAATTACACGAACATAAAATAAATATCAATGTCATAAACGTTTATCTCAACACGACGCTCAAGAGGAAGAAATATTTCATGAAACCATTTTACATTTCAAAACCAGAGGATTTTAATTATAATAGCACAGTGGGGAAGCATTATGAGCTCTGTATTTCTAATTTAGTGAAACATTTAGAAACGGTTAAGTTTAAAGCCATGACATCTGTTTTAAATAATTCTTGGCCATTACACAAAATCGTCTTTGCAATTTGCTAAGTCGCAATATAATCATGCAATTTATTCTTAAATTCAGATGCAGTTGCATCGTTCAAACATCATTAAAGTTAAATTTTCTCAGTAGATAGATGTTCGTGCAAAGTGACGGTATCGCCATCTGGCGGGATGCCAAAGAGTTTATTCATTGCACCGTTAAGCAAATGATATAAAAGGCAGTGTCTAATGATTTAATGTTAAACTTGTTGAAATTTAATCGCCATTTACTTGGCCGGACGCCACTTGTTTATAGAAGAACATCTTGACCTAATAAAACATCGATGGATGAATAAACATGTAGAGTTTCCTCATCGCTATAGTTTAATGACTACAAATGAATGTAGAACATTATCGAGAAGGTAGATTTACGGTTGAGCTGCTTCATTCTACATAATATTCTATTTATCACTTCTCTGTCGCATAGAATATAAAAATTTTAAAAACATGTGTTTTTTTAATTTTCTTATGTATTCAATTTCCCATCTTAAAAATGGAGTTCCAAATAAAAAGTGTATAATATTTTATGCTTTTGAAAATTTAAAAACCTTTTTTGTTTGCAGTAACTGACATTGATATTAAAGCTTACCTTACGCTTTTTGTTATAAAGATCAAATTGCATTAATTTTGTAATAATTACGCTAAAGTATCATTAAATTTAGTCTACCCTCATTAATGTCACATAACTTGCTGTCTAGAGATTTTTATTTAAGTGATAATTGAAAATCCGAATTCAAGTAATTAAAAGCTTACAATCATGCAGAGCTTGCAAGCCCTGCAGAGTCTAGGCACCGTATTTACGCCGTTATCACTACATACGCGCATACTTTTGAATCAAATAACTGAAAACAGCTCTAAAAACAGAGTGTGATGATACTTTTATCCCTAATATATATATATATATATATG
>PKRV01000251.1:2897313-2923854 GCA_003709505.1 Hyphantria cunea | reverse complement strand
ATATATATATATGGTTGACTCATATAGACTTGATGCTTTTAAACCAAATAACTGAAAACAGATTTAAAATAGAATGTGGGTAGTGGGTATGACGATGCTTTTATCCCTATTACAGATGGTTTTTTCAATAAAGAACTTAATGCTTTTAAATCAGATAACTGAAAAAAGATTTAAAAACAGAGTGTGGGTAGTTTGATTTATCGCTATTATGGGTTGCTTACTCAATACAAAGACTTCACGCTTTTCATATTAAATATATTCAAACAGATTTAAATTGCAGGATTGTATTCCAATGTCCTTGGATGTTTACCAGAGAGTTTATGCTTTTTGAATTAAATAAATGAAAACAGATTTAAAAAGAGAATGTGGGTAGTGTGGTAATACCTTTATCGCTATTTTAGGTAGTTGTCTCAATATAAAGACTTGATACGTTTTGGATTAAATAATTTCAAACAGATTTAAATTGCAGGACTGTATTTTACAATGTCCTTGGATGTTTGCCAATAAACTATTACTTCTGCACGTATAATTTCTTGTATGTTACTGGTTTGTTTTATGTCTTTATTGTGGTGTATGGGATTTAATTAACTAGTAGATACGAGTTCTGATTATCAAAATTATATATATAAAGTATAATATGTTAAGTGTAAATATGAAAGCAAAGATAGATATAAATCATAAATGCTATTTGAAGGGTAAATCTGTGCTTCGTCATGTGCCCGAGTTAAAAAATAATCTCATACATAATTCGTATAATTAATAAAAAATATTAAGTTACGTTTAAATTACTTTTTAACTTGTCACTTTCTGACATAGTAAATTAGTGGAAGTTTAATTAATCCTTTGCCAATTAAATAAGGTTAATAACAAAAAAAACATCTGATTGTTCTTAGTTATTTTTAAAATAATAACCATTTTATTTCAACAATTCATAATTACCAATTAATACGGATTCGTGTAACTTCTACATATTTTACTGAGTACCACGACGTCAATAACAGAAACAAATAATTGGGAAACACTTTGATGGAAGTAATAAGGTTGCCAAAACAAAATGTCACAATTTATCTTTTTGCTTGTTTTGTTTTGAAGACTTCTAGTTTTTTGCTTCGATTTTTGGAACTATTTCCACATCTTGCTTAAATTTGCTACATGACTCATTAAAAGAAAACAAAAACAATTCGAAAAGAAGAATTATTCTTAAATACCTGTATTATAACACTTCACGCAAAAAATAAAGTATATTTATGTAAACATACAGTAAATTTATTAACATATTTAAGCAAATCTCTGTCTTATTACGATTCACTACTTACAAAGCATTTTGTCTTCACAGTAAGTATTTCGCATAAACCAGATTTTATATCCAATTTACATACTGCTACTAAAGCAGAATAAATGACAGCCACTTTTAGCTCAGGCAAGCTTACTGTAAATGTAATATAAACATTATCCTTATTTCTAAAGTGTACGTGTTGTAGTAATAACATTTGTTTTGCATTATAATATAATAATAATATAGCCTTTTATTCAGATCTCTTAATTAATTACAATGCGTTTCTCTTATAAAATAATAACATTGGACTCTTAAACTAGATAAACTACTTAAACTAACATCTGTTGCTTGGTTATCTTGCCTAGATCTTCCCGCGGGCACGGGGGGGTTCGCTTTGTGTGGGACTCCTGACTGACTCGCCAGACTACCCACTAAACCACCACGGTGTGCCACTCTGCGCCTGCGACGGGAGGGATCCGGGAACCGCTTTCTTACGCCATCCGGACCCCTCCCAGCAATCGACAAAGGCCTCCTCCAACGTTTTCCATTCTTTCCTTTCCTGTGTCATTCTATTCCACGTGACTCCAGCCACTTGTCTAATGTCGTCATCCCATCTTTTTTGCGGTCTACCTCTCTTCCTCTTGCCCTCCCTGGGATACCACTGAGTAACCCTTTTGCTCCATTTGTCGCGTCCTCGTATCATGTGACCAGCCCGTCTCCATTTAAGTTTGTTTTGCATTGGTTATTTATTATTATTAATATACTTTAGAATAGTCGAGCATTTTTTCTTAAATTCTTCTTAATCATGCGAGTCTTTACATACTGAGAAAATTTATTCTCTGTAATGAAAAGCAATTTTTTTAAAATAAAAACTGTAATAGTGTGCAACGTCTTATTATTACGTTCCCTTCACTCACACAACACGAATAAAAATAAACTTACAAATATCATCATATTTTTCTATTTCTCTAAAATGTGTGAGTGGTATACTACCCACTATTAATTAAGATACTTTCGCATTGAGGAGCTCAGAAGAGTAAAATAATAAATATAGCCCTTTATAATTATATTATTCGATCTGCCTCGGTGGCGAAGTGGTAGCGTATGCGACTGCTGTGCTTGAGATCTCGGGTTTGATTCCCGGGACGGACTAAATGTTTGTATGATCTGCAAATATTTGTGTATTTACAAAAAAAACGATGTATTTATTTATATCAGTTGTCTAGTACCCATAACACGAGCTCCGCTTAGCGAAGTATTTATATTTATTAATTTATATTGTAATAGTATTTTGATTGTTAGTGAACTTGTCTATCCATATTTGATTAAAATTGTCAAAATCAAAGACTAGTCGTTAAAACTAATAAAATCTAGAAAAAAATACTTGAACATTCTAACGGCTGAGAAATTTGCTATCTGAAGTTACGGATCTTTTCATTTAATATTTTAATTTACAAACTTTGTAAAATACAGTGAACAAACTCCAAGTAAACATTAATACAAATAAATTTCAGGAGAAACTCGTTGCAATAGATGAATTGCGTGAAATGAAAACGCAAAACAACGAAACAACCATTTACAATATTGGCAATACATTTGGAGAACATTGGGCCAAGGGTTGGCAACAGGCCAACGGGTTCCCACAACATTCGATTATGAAAGCTTTTAAATCACTTACCGCGTTCTATGTTGGTGCCACCTTGTTTGTCGTCTTTTGCCGGACCCAAAGCTACTGTGTACACCATCCTGCAACTTTGTAAAAATGTAGAAAACATAAAATTATGAAAATTTTGCATAAAGTAAATCCAATCTAACGTGACAAGTAATTACAAATGAGAATTAAAGAAGACGGATGAAAAATAGGTACATAATACAATCATTTAAAATATTCAGGTCATGGTGTATTTATGTTGCTTAAACTTCAAATCTTAAAGATCAAATCTCATTTAAGGTTGTCTGATAGAAGTCGCCGTAACATCGCCAAATGTTAAGCCTACACTTTACTTTGTGACTCCTCATTTTTTGATTTTTTTTATGAATAGGATGAACATATGTAAATAAAAATAAATAAATAAAATTTACTTTAAATTTACAAAATATATTAACAGTTAAAAAAAGTACCTTAGTATAAAAGTTATTATTTTATCATTTTGGGGACTACAGGTAACTATGAATCTCGTGAAAAACATGGTTTCGAAAATAATAAGAGACCAACAAATACGAGTATATTCGTTAATAATTAATTTAAGAAGTAAAGTTTGCACTTTATAGTTTTGTACATTCTAGTATTGTATTTATATATATTTTAATCGGCATCAATCTTTATTGTGATATTTACATGGCTTTAAAACGAGGTAAACCACTACAGCTAATTTAAAACTCTTTTTAACAACCAGTTGTGATATAAAATTTATATCGTCGCCATATTGTTCCAACTACCCACCGGCCGACATTAAAATTCAAATACCCTCAAATCGCTAAATTTTAAATGTCAACGGGTTCGTAAAACTATTACAGAACAGTGTGAAGTGCGGTCACGTTAATACGGATTTGTTGGCGGGCCGCCAGCTAACGGAGTGGTTACACGACACGTATCCGCGATCTCCATGAATACTACATACAGAGCACACGACAGCACTTTTGCTGTAGTAAATGCCCAGGGCGGTTTTAGCTTCACTATCTAAGGACTTATCTTGTTTTTCTCTAGTCATTTTGACTTACTTCTTTATATCAGATCTTTTGTAGATTTATGAATATGCTTTTACAAGCTTCTAATATTGTTTTTATTATCTAATAGATAAGTAAGGAAGTTTTATATTGATGTAAATTCGTTGGTTAATTATTTATTTTTCTTTGTATCTATATCAAATGATAGATTCAACAAAAAAGCAAGATAATGGGAAAAGGATAAGAAGATGAAGATGACTTAAGGCATTTATAGAAGGAAATGTAAAAAAATACAACTGTTATTGTTCTCCTAGCCGATTTTGGCCACTGCACCCAGTCTCAAAGGAGACAAACCAACCACTCAGGAGAACACAAGTATGTGGGCAAATACAGGTGCACTCCCTGTTCCCTTACTCCCACAATCAGACAGGACGGCTATCTGTCGTGGACTCGAGAAGATCAAGTGCAAGACACTCCGGGTTGTTATTTACCTTTTGTATTATTAGAAAAACTAAATGAAAATAAAAAAAATTGTTGAAGGAACAAATTTTAATTTTAAATGTTTTTCTTTGAGATTAAATTACTTTCTCCTTACTAAAAGAGAATTAACATGTTTTATATGTGTTATTAATAAAATATTTACACAGCGAATAGAATAATATGATTTTAAAAGAGTTGTTAGGAATCATTGTTGTGTAGTAACTGACATTCAAATATTAGTTAAATATACAATTTCATTGAAAATAATAACCATATCTTGAAACAAAAATTACTTTTTATATTAAATGCTCAGAGAGAATACAACTTTTCTCAAAACAATTAAAAGTTTAAATTGTTCTACTTGTGTCAATTTGGTTCTGATTAACGTTTTCAGATTTAGTCAAATGCAATTATATTAATATCAAACATAGTTTTAGGTGAAAAATGGTTGAAGTTGATTGGCAAATGACATTTTTAATAAATTAATTTACAAAAATGTTTTAAGATACACCAGTTTTGAAACAAATTCATCAAATTGAAATAAAACACGTATACCGGCACATTTATCTATGTATGTACATATGTTGACGTGTGTGCATGCATATGTGTACTACATATGTGAATAGAATCTATTATTAAATGCAAAGCTTTTTAAACCTTAGTCAAAAGTTCTTATTTTTTATATCTTGCTTTTTACTTTTTAAACTAAAACAAATTGATTTAATTCACAAATACAATTTTCAGAGTAGTGACAATATAGTAGGAGATATCCCCGAATGTGACGATTGGTACTTCTTTGTGTAGCCAAGTAACAATCGTTCGCGTGGCATTTAATCTCCTACTAGTGTTGCCACAAATAAAAAATAACATAAACGTACATGGCACGCTAGTCGCTGATTTGGACACCACTGTCATCGTCTCGCTTCCCAGACTGGCTCTTTTGATGAAACAATTTTTCTTTTGATGGTTTTGTAAACAATGAAAAGAAGAATTTATATCTGGTGGGGCGAGAGGATGATGTTTGTGCTGTTACTGATAAATAAGTTCCATATTTCATACTTTTATCATTGACAGCACCTCACTATTAACGTCCCAGAGGAATCTGAAGCACTGTAAATAAAAGTCGACTAATTAATAAAACTAAATGCCTCATTATAAACAAGATTTTATTTCTATTTTATATAATATGTGGACTATAAAAAATGTATTCGAATTTTTGAATCACACGATATTTTTATTTGATTCTTAATTTTCTCTTTCGCACCACCTTACTATAGCTTTTTTTAATAATCTAAAGCTTTCAATAAACTTTAATTAAGTACACTAAAACTGGACAATTTAGGTTTTAAGAATTTAAACCTATGCTTGAATTTGAAAGGGTTTTAAATTAAATTGCAAAGACAATCACAGAATACCATTACTACGTTTCATTAAATTGCTTTTGTATAGGTTTGAAAAGGGTCTGTTGATTAATTTCTGTTTTATTTTTGTGGATAAGTCATTCATTACAATTTTATACTACGATTCCACTGAAAATAGAGTGTAAACTCTTGCTGACAATACAAATCACATTTATTCTTATACTATTTGATAATATGTGGGAATTCGGCTTCAATATTAGTTGTTATGCGAGATACAGTTATGATTTACATATAAATCTAATCTGTATGTCAGAATGATAGCTAAGATATAGTTTGTATTGGTGTATAGTGCTGACGAAGGTTTTGACGGGACGTACCAGACCAACGTGGTGGTCAGAAACAACGGCAGTTGCCTGTACGTGCCCCCTGGCATTTTCAAGAGCACATGCAAGATAGACATCACTTGGTTCCCCTTCGACGACCAACATTGTGACATGAAGTTCGGTAGCTGGACATATGATGGCAACCAGGTAGCGATATATTCCAAAACTTAAATCAAATTATCGATTAAACAAAAGCTTCTATCAAAATCTTGTAGTTCTATTACAACACGATTAAATTTGATAGTTAACTCATATCAGGGAAGCTATTTTACTTAAAGTATATGAAAAATAATCTAAAGTAAGTAGTAAATATAATAGTTAGTGTCTTTGTTTATATAATCAACTGACGTCATGAGTACAGAACAAAACAGCCTTTAGGCATTTTTAGATTGAATGAGGATTTTGTATTTTTTAGTGACGTCACATATATACACAGATTTATAATGGACTTAACAAACTTATAAAAAAGATGATTCTTTATTGCACACTAATCGTAACAATACGTATCCTAAAAACACTTTTCAAAATCTATGTATTTTGTATATACGTAATAACTAAATCAAGTCATTTGGAGTCCGTTCAAGCCTACAAGACTTAAAATGATTATCAATAAAATATTGATAGTTACGATTTAAACTTTTAACTTTGAAGTTTGTGCAGAAATTGCTTTTTGCTTTTCAATAACTCTAATGTATACAAGTATAATAAGTAACTGGATCTTAACTAGCTTTACTGATATGAGTTAACTCACATTAATTCTTAAAGATTAACTTAGCTTGACATCTGCTTATCTCTTAAGCGTCAATCACTAAAGATATTTGCGAATAAACATACACTACGGATTCACCTGCCAATTTTACTCTGGAACTTAAGACTTATTTATTTGATTACAAACGTCATGTTCAAGAACCAAGGCTTAAATTATTCCAAATTCGATTTTATTCTTAATTTATGTATAGTACAAAAAGTAATTGAATTATCAAATTTATTGATATATAAAATAGCTTTTCTCAAAATATAAATCAATCTCACTAAATATAAAATCTGAATAAAGATTTGAAGTTTTCTAGCTATCAGACCAAATAAAATTTGTTTAAATTGCTTATAAAAAAATTATGTGAATATTTTGAATTAGCTCTTCAAGCGATCATGTGTTAACAATAACGTACCACCCTAATATGTATATATATACACTGCGCATTTATCCACCTTATTTCTTAGAAAAAAGTAAATTTTACCCAGGTGAATCCGAAGCTGAGGAAAATTGTCAATTTTTAAAATTTTAATAAATACATCTCACTCTCAACGTTTCAGTAATTTCTATTAAATTTCAAAACTATTAAATTAAGCAGACTGAACTAAATTGAAATTAACATTCAGACCGCTGGAATAGTTGAATTAAATAACTCCTGAAATAAAATAACTGTTAGGATAACTATCTATTAGGATAGGAAAAATATTGGTAAATAAGGGAACCATGTGAGAAACCAAGGATATTTCTAATATCCTTTAAGTTTTGTATGTACTATTTTGCATGGAGCAAAATGAAGCACTGAAACACACTGTATATAAAATACAATCTAACCCGCCATACGGAAAATTTAGTAAATATTGTATAGTTTTTCGTTCTTGTGTCGTATGTTGAATAACGTTAAGCATGTTGATTGAATAACGTTTTTCACAATTTCTCTACTTAAATTGAGTTATTATATTTTTTATGCTATAATTGTTTGTAAAATATATGCATAATTTGAATACTTTTATTTATTTGTAACCCTGTGTACGCTCAATGTGGCCTAGTAAGTTTTGTGACGTAAGCATGTCGGTGACGCGAATTCATAAGATTTTCTCCAGCCAAAAAGTACTCAACGCGGCTAAAGCAGTGTTCGCTTCAAAAATCATATTTCGTTTAAATGTAAATTTTAGGTTTTAAAGGTTTCATTGGCTGTACTGAAATCTTTGGTACACTTATTTTATGAGTGTCATTTAAAACTGTTTATAACTTCATTGAAACGTTATTCAACATAACCTCTAGACGTTCATACAGTTTATTGAACTGTAACCGAATAAAATAAATTGAAATGTTGCGCAGTTACAAACACTTCTTTTTTTATTAAGTAATTAGATTAGTTTTAAACATATTTTTTTATGATAACTGTTGTAAAGTTTGTATGTGTATGTATTTATTCTTTATTAGTCGTAGATACATTTCTTTGTAGTGATTAAAATTTGGTTACCGTGAACTTTTTTGGGAATCATTTTTTTTATATACGGCCCTGCCAAATGACTACTCAGCCTGATAATCATAATCCAAGAGTGGTGGTCACCATAGTCATTGCGAATGCAGACAATGGAATAATGTAGCAACGTGACCCACACTATGGCGGCCTGGTAATGCTTCTGCATTATTGGGCCTACGGTCTCGCATTCACCAACGAAATACGACAGCATGAACGCTGTCATTTTACGGGGACCTTCTGTGCGAGGGTAGTACTGCCCCGGTCGAGCCGGCTCGTTCGTGCTGAAATCAGCTTGACTCTACTACCTTGAAAGCTTTTTCATCGTAGTACTGATTGTTCTACAAACCTGTTTGTTTTTTAGGGACAGTATCACCACTTGCTGATAATATTACTGATAGAAAAATGACAATTTATCTGACAAATAACTACAGGTTTCGGTTTCATAAGTTCTTGATAGAGACAAATATGTCAGATATTCACATCAACAACTTCGTCCAGTTAAATTGTGTAATATGGTAGAAAAGTATCTAAAATTTTATCAGGAACTGGTGAAGCTAAAAAAACTATATTCGGAAAAAGTTTTGTTCTAAGTCCAAATGCTATAAGTAACTCAACCATTTAAAAAACTAGTAATTAGCCTATCAGCAATAGTGACTTACCTTTATTTGATATAAAAAATAAATCCGTCAGACTTCAATTAGAAATTATGCCATAAATATCTTGAACAGTAAGTGATAACTTCTTAAATAATTTCGTAGTGCCCGTGAGCGCGTCTCAGTGCTCATTACTCTAGCTCCACACCATGTGTTTGTTATGGACTTAATCTAACTTTGCCTTTGTCCTCCTATTATTTTATATAACTTCCATTATGAGTAGATGTTGAATTTGAACGTGTTCATTCAAGGAAATTGGATCATTTGCCTTAATTGGTAGTAGTTTTGCAGAAGGTGAATGAGAATTATTTGGAAATTTGATACTTGTGGATTGTGTAGTTTGGGGATTTTATTCAATGTTAGTTTGAGTATTTCTTATTTGAAGTAATTAGAATATGTAACCGCAAATATTTCTCAGATATATTAAATAAAGATTTACGGTTTTACTTACGTGTATGGTATGAATTTAATGATGGCCCTCATACCCTAAAATCACATGTGAGTAAAGCCCTGTATCGTTTTTAAATGTATCAATTGAAAAGTAGAATATAGATAGATATATTAAAATTGATAAGAACATACTAAGTTTGAAAAACTGTTATATCTCAAATCGATTGCATGGGGTACTATATTCGTTGTAGATAAATTCCCTTTCCTTTAAATCACATAAAGTTTATTTCATTAGATAACGTTATAGACCTATTATGTAGTCTGTGAAACTCAACATATTTATTCCGTATGGCGGTGGTATCTTATAAATGTATGTTGCATGTTCTTGCATCCCTTCCTAGTGTTGTATTAGAGGTTCTCACATTTCCCTTTATATCTACAAACATTATGGTAAAAATTATTATTAAAGAAGCAGGCCCAAAGGAATTTTTCTGTAAAATCTTTGAAGGGACAAATTTCATAGCCACATAATTTATTAATAAGCCCGAAGACATTTGTTAGTTATCTGATATTCCATTATCCGATAAAATATTCAAAATTGAAAATGAGGAAGAAAATCATGAACCATTTCATTTCACCAATGCTGTCTTGACGATAATCAATTTAGTTAATAAGCTTCATGATGATAAAAAATGCGGGAAATGTTCATTATTGGTCCTGGTTCTTAAAGATTGCATGGTTAGGTTTTGCATCTTGTATGTATTCGTGAGACTACACAATGTTTGCCCCGGCAGTTGGATCTCGTGCTTAAAGATGAAGCAGGAGGCGACCTTTCTGATTTTATTACGAATGGAGAGTGGTATTTGATAGGTGAGTTGTTTTTCAAAATGTAAGTTATTTGTTCAAACTACTGGGTTCTTCGAACATGATAAATTTGGTCATCAATAAAATTGATTTTACTGTAAATGATGAATTAGTAAAATATTTCATTATTTATTTGATGAATTGTATTTGTTTTTCTTTTCAGTAATTCTTATTTGATTCTTGTTATAAAAATATTTAGTGACTTAAACTAGATTACTACAAATTATACAGTACAAGCTTTCACCCGCGACTTCACTCGCACTTGATAAAAGTATCCTACGGTACTTCTAATACTTCCAAAAGTATGTGCACAAGGTTTCATGATGATCAGTTAATTAGTTTTCACGTGAAAGCTTAACAAACAAACTTAAATTTACATTTATACTAATAGATTATTATTTGTATATATGTTTAAACATTTAACGATGTTTTAATAAATTTCCCATTTTGCAGGAATGCCAGGAAAAAAGAACACGATAACATACGCCTGCTGCCCAGAACCCTACGTGGACGTGACGTTCACCATCATGATCAGAAGGAGAACCTTGTACTACTTTTTTAACTTGATAGTACCGTGTGTGCTCATTTCTTCAATGGCACTTCTTGGTTTCACACTTCCACCTGATTCCGGAGAGAAACTGACCCTCGGTTAGTATTGAAATACTCCTAGATAATTTACAGCTACTGGTATATTAAGAGGGTCTGAACGAAATTTGCTTTGTTGACAAGTGAATAACACTGAATGTAAAGCGAGCATGAGGTACGGAAGAACGAGGCGAAATCATGTTCCATTTTCTTATCTTGAAAAGGCCACATTGTGCATGTTCGTATCGCGTGAATATACTAGGTGTGCTGAAAAGGTGATGTTCACTGATGTGGGTAATAAAATTTTATGTATTCCTGAATTGCACGTATAGCGAAATTTATCTGAGAGATTTATATATTATGAATAATGATTGTTAGAAAAACGAGTATAAAGAGAAACAATAACACTAAATAGCCAAATATTCTATTACACATTATAATACGTTTCAAATAAAAATAGGATTGGAAGTCCGCCATCTTCTATATTTTCTTTTAGATATTTTTTTATGGTGTCCAAAGAAAAAGGACAATTTACAATTATAAAACTTTATAATAAATGTGTTATCGATTAAAAAAATCGAAAGATCGTGATAAACTTTAAAAAAATATAAATGCTAAAATAGGGTTTTTTGCCACGTTTTGAAAAAAATGTAAACTATATTTTTTCATTTTAATATTATATGGTGTTAATGCAAACGCTACATGTATGTCGGTTATCGTGGTATAGAGAAACCTATGGCCTTTCTCAAGAATCACAGTATTTCCTCTCCAAATTTTACTAAAATTGGTACAGTGGTTGAGCTAGTAAAGGGTTACATACAAACAGACAGACACACAAAAATAGAGTTAATTTCCATATGAATTAGTATAGATAATTAATTTTGATGATTGATAATTTTGATATTACGTATTGAATTTCAATAATCATTCAATTTTAATAATAATGCAAAGAATCGAAGATTTACAAAATAGAGCCTTGCAATGTTATTACCAGCAATGAGTTCAGTGTTTAGAAGCATCTCTACTGGAACTAAGAACCTACTTATATTTAATGAGAAAATGTCTGACGGAGGCGTTAGAATTATTACTATACAGACTAGAAAATTGCCCTCGTTCAGTGAGCTTAGATTTGAAATAAGATTTACAGTTGAGTTTTTACTTATATATCTGAAGCCGTTTCATTATAGTTAGATTTCTTATCATTCTTTGTGTGGGTTTGAGTTGCAACTTTAATTTAAAAATAGATTATGTAATTTATAATCTAGTATTTTTGCCCGATGCTCCATCTGAATGTATGCCGGCTATCCAGGTATAGAGTAGCCTATGTCCTTCCTCAAGAATTAAAGTATTTTCATGTCAAATTTCATTGAAAATGGTGCAGTGGCTTAGCCGTAGAGAACTTATTAGATTCAGAGACAGAGTTATTTTCGACTTCATAATATTATTATGGTTAATTGCTATAGCTTTTAAAGTACACGATTGTTCGTAATTTCAGACTTTAACTAAGTTTTATCTTGTAATAAATCTAGTTGTGTGTGTGTAACAATTTTTCGATATGTTCTAAAATCTTCATTAGCACAATTAGGGTCGGTATCATGGCTAAAATAAGCTGAGTCATCTAACATCGAAGTTTTACGCTTGAAATTTCGTACAACTCATTTAATGGGGGAAGTTTGGGAATCAAAAGATGGTAATTACCAATATTGACAAAGCTAAAAACAAGCAAGACTTGTAACGTATGGAACGATAGAGACGTGGAAAGATGGAAAAGGGTGACAGTCATGTTCTGTCGGTTATGACCGTTACAAAGTTACATTAAGATGCAGTCGTATTTCACATCAAAAATTGGTCTAACTCGATTTAAAAAATGTAGCTACTAGCAATTGACCTAGCGTGATATTACTAGATTTAAAAATGGTTACTTTAATTTAATCTTTAGCTCCCAGTAACGTATAATCCGTGGGAGAGCCACGCTTCGGCATGAATGGGCTGGCTCGACCGGAGTGATACCACGGCCTCACATAAAACCGGTGTCAAACAGCGCTTACGCTGTGTTTCATCGAGTGAGTGAGGATACCGGAGGCCCATACCCCAAGCCAACGCACCCTATCCCCCTCACCATCCCCCTTCCCCCAAGGCCGCCATAGTGTGGGTCACCATGCTGCATTGTTCTTTTTCGCATTGAGGATGGTGACCACCACTCTTGGATTCTGCTCATGCTTTCCATCAGGCAGGGCAGAGTCATTTTGGCAGCTTAAATATATATATAAAAAAAAATGTAATCTCTCTATGGCAACAATTAAAACATCATCTTAATTTCATTACGCAAAGTCAGTAAAACAAAAATAAATTGTACTTAACTCTTTATTTTATAGAAGGCTCAACCCTTCTATAAAATAAAAATAAAGAGCAAGAAAAAAGTGAGAATCAATCTAAAATAATAAACATATATCGTAAGTACCAAAGAGGTAATATACTTTTAAGACTCGTTTAAACCAGTAGGCATTTAAATGAATATTTGATTGCCTATAATATGGTACATACATTTGATTACGTGTTAGCCTTGATATCGAACGAAATTGCGTGTAACTCTCCAGATATTTTAATGTGTAACATGCTTTTCTGTGTGGTGACGGATTAAGAGTACGGAGTGTTACCATCACTATTCATCCCATGGGGTAAGAGATGACCAAGTTAGTAAACAATAAAGGAACAGCACTGCAAGAAGAAGGGAGGGGTTTTTAAGCCTGTGTCAATCCGTTTGTATATGCGGTATACAAAGACAAGAGAAGTCTTTGTATAGCTATGGACTCTTAAAGGCTCTTGATTATTGTATTACTCACAAGTCGTAGTGATTTCATGAGGAGGTGAAGAAATGTGCGACAGAAAGGCGGAGAAATATGCGCTTTTTGACTTAACCAATCAGTATGCGTGGTATCAGAGTCACCTTTAGATAATGGCTAAGACACCAGATGTCACACAAAATCATATGTGACTACTAACTTGCTAGTTATTTTTTGTATATCCAGATTGTTTGAGTCTTGCGTTGATTTATCAGTATCCTGTTAAGTGAGTTGGGAAGAAAATTTATAGGAAGGACGATTATGGTTTGTGATGTCAGCAGCATCAGTAGGGGTGTTAACAGTGTATTTGATTTCAGGAGTCACTATTCTACTATCGCTGACGGTGTTCCTCAACCTGGTAGCTGAGACCCTGCCACAGGTCTCCGACGCTATCCCCCTGTTAGGTACACTACCCAAACCTAACCCACACCGTTCGTCCATCCCGCTTACCTCCCATTTTTATGTTTTCTTCATAGTCATTACCTCTTAGTAATTTAATTTCATCTATTTACATACTATTTTCTATCTTACTTTAGCTCTCATTTTTTTAAAATAAAAATGAAGTATAATTAATAATTTGTTTGAAAGCATTACAAAAAGTAAATTATTCATTTTAAAAAGTTATCAAAATCATAGCAATTAAAAATGTTGCTAGTGGTTTAAAGCTGTGTTGTTTGACAATAAATACGTTCATCATTTTTTAAATTACTTAAAACGCTTCTGCTTTTTTAAATCCTCAAATGATGTTTTATTAAAACTGTATTGTATAATTGTATTTTTATCAATAGTATACTAAATACAATTATTTTTTCCTGTTTTTTTACTGTTTTGGGTTAAAAAATCTTGGAATCGATTCCGTGGTCCTTTGCTTAAGCTTTGTCACTCGATTATTCATTATTTCATTTATTTAATCGATGTACTATCTCGTAATGGTATCAATTGTCTGGTTTAAGTGGCATGGCATGTGACGTTTTACTTTATCAAGACCTTTTGGTAATTACGGAGACTGAAGGTAAGTTGCGATGTTTTTATTCTCAATGTTGACATTCGTATTTTTTAATGTTTCGTCTTTATTATTTGAGAACTGTTTGATGCGTAATCGATTCCATGGTGTTTGAATTTTATGTTTAGATGTTTTATTTTGAATGTATTTGTTCTTTTGAACTAACAACTTCACCAAAATCTCTGGATACTTGGAGGGTGGATAACATCAGCGCTAATTTTGTAAAATTTCGTTTCCTAAAATAAATTAAAACTAATACCAATGATAAAAGCCAGCTATAATAAAAACCCTCTGTAATAATGTTTGCATGACTATCCTTATGTTTCGTTTATGATTTCACTTGAGCTCCTGATACCGACTCAGCACACAAACAGGACGAGATAACATACCAACGAGTATATAAACTGGATGGTGTAATAGGTTTAACAATATGTAAATGGAATTTATCTTTTTGTTTATAGTTTTTGTTGATCTTTGCAGGTGTTACAATTCTCCTGTCGCAAACTGTTTTCTCTCTATTGGTGGGACACGTTATCACAAAAACCTCTGAGGCGATCCCTCTAATAGGTGAGAAAAAAACCACGCGTATTTTGATATTTCTAAATAATTAAATAAAAATTAAAACGATGATAGTACTCTAAACAGGAATGAAGCTTGAACGGCATTTGAAACCTTCAATTTAAAATGTCCTTCAGTTCATTCATGAAACACCAAATTAACAAAGATCTAAATAGATAATTTCGCCTGATTTTTTTCAAAGGAGAGCGTATAGTTTCTTATTTTTCTGTTTTCAACTTGCATTTAGTCTCGCAGTCTCTGGAGACTGATCTATGCTTTTACTGCGGTTCTCTCGACACTTGAAATAGAGTTAATGCACTTTCAACTTGTGCTATTGAAAAATGTAGCTTACATATTTATGAAAGTCTGTCTTGATATAATTTTTCAATACACTGGCATAGAGTCTTTCTGTAATGTATTAAAAGATTCTATTTTCAACAGTTTTTCTGCGTTTTCTTGAAATTTCATTTACAAATCTTTATTAATTTTATTATTTGTTTTCAAACTGAATATTCTTCGTAGATATGACACAACTACAGACGTCAGCTTTAAGCATGATGATAAAGGTTTATTGTAAAATTTAAACTGACAATTATAGTGCATTACTCTCCTTAAATAAATGGATTTCTAAACACTTAATTGCTTGTAGTTTAAAAGCAGGATATAAAGTTAAACAACAGTTTAAAGCAACAAAGTGGATGCGGGTAGAGAGGGTCCAGCCTCCAAGTATCTCGTGAACTTCGGATTTCAACTTTGCCGGGTACTGTTACAATCCCTATAATTGACAAAATGATAAACTCATTGAAACGTTTGACAAAGGTATTTGTTGAGTAAAATCATAGTTTGAGTTATTTGTCTGACCTTTAATTAACATAGCCTTTTGTTTTTCCGTTTATTTTCTTAATTTAACAGGCACACGCTTATAAAGGAATTTAATGACAAAAGCAGCAACCAATTCCTTTGTCATATCTTATATCCCTGGTAATTTTAGTAACTATCTAATTTACTAGTATAATTCATAAAAAAATATGAGAAACGTAAAATTATGAACAAAAAGCGCTTGTTTTGGATCTAATAATCTTCAATTTTATACCTAAGTTGTTATGAAAGACCGAACTCTAACGGTACAAGCCAATAAAATCAGGTTATAAAGATAACAATGATGAATAATTCGTTATGTTTATTTTAGATTACTTTGTAAAATCTGTCCCCCAAATAAATATGGTATAATAAAAAAACATTAACACATTTAATTTACCACCGTATATTTCGCGTAAAAGCTAAAACTCATCTAAATGTAGATTAGAATATGGCATGTTCAATTAAAATGCATGAATGTAGCTTTCTGTGTCATTGTTAATTAGAGTACCTGTGTGTTACGGCTATGAACCACGAGTTATTATGACTTAAAATATCATCTTAAAAAATAAATTATAATCAAATATTGTACTTAATTTTTTCCTTTTAATTTTGGTTTCTGATTTTCCATTTCCCCTTTTTTCAAAACAAAAATATTAATAAATTGCATGAAAAGAATTATTTTAATTAAAACCTAAAAATGAATAATTTATTCCTAATTTATTAACTATATTGTGTTTAAGTCTAATATCTCACTTAATTTTAATAAAATCTTTCTGGAGGTAACTTATATATCTGTTTAAGTCTTTTATCAGAGTATAACAGTATATGTTGTATGTAACAGGGACATACTTCAACTGCATCATGTTCATGGTCGCTTCATCTGTCGTACTGACAGTAGTCGTACTGAATTATCATCATCGTACTGCTGACATACATGAAATGCCTCAATGGGTAAGTTCTTTCTAAAAACTTTTATGATATTATACTTGCCACAGCAGCAAAAACTACAGATGGTTGCGTTTGAACAGATAAAATCCGTCTTCCTACAATGGCTGCCATGGATTCTTCGTATGTCGAGACCAGGAAAGAAGATAACGAGAAAGACAATTATGATGTCGAATAGAATGAGAGAATTAGAACTTAAAGAAAGATCTTCAAAATCTCTTCTAGCGAATGTGCTGGATATAGACGATGATTTTCGTCACGTGCCTCCGCCGCCGAATAGTACAGCATCGACAGGGAATTTAGGGCCTGGGTAAGTAGTACTTATCATATATAAGACATCGTTGCCTATATTTTGATACATGTCTAATTTACTGTAAGTTTGGATTCCAGGAAAATATTTTAGCCACTATCAACATTTTCTTAAATCTCATTTAACATTCAGATGCAAATACAAAGTTTCCAATCACAATTTATCTCTCTAGGTGCTCTATATTCCGCACGGATTTCCGTCGGTCGTTCGTCCGTCCATCTACGATGGAGGACGTGGGCGGAGGACTTGGGAGTCACCACAGAGAACTCCATTTGATACTGAGAGAGCTGCAGTTCATTACTGCGAGAATGAAAAAGGCAGACGATGAAGCTGAATTAATCAGTGATTGGAAGTTTGCTGCGATGGTTGTTGACAGGTAAAAATCTGACTCAATACTTATAGCTCCAATTGTAGTTTTATGGCAATTGTTTTATGTGCTCACGCTTATATTAACATGTACAGATATATAGTAATCCTGTATTTTACTAGTCATAGCTTTAAATATAATATAGGATGTACCAGATATTAACAAAACATTAAAGTAGAATAAAAAATCAAGTAAATTATTAGTAATATTACAGTTACTGAAATGTTTATACCTAAATCGCTTATTACGTATTATAAAATAGTATTAAATAAATACATATTTTAGATCGGTTCTAAGTATACTACGATACTAAAAATTCCTTTTTTAATTAGTGTGAAAACTGAAAGCGCAATAAGATAGTATTTAACAATGCTATTTACAATAACAATATTGTATAATTTTTAAACCATCCAATCATTTTGAGTTATTCCTCAATTATAAACAAATCCAATTAAAATCATTAATAAAGTCATTATCAAAATAAGCTGTCATAATAATATGAAAATTTAAGTGATTTAAAGTCATAATGATGCTGAAGATTCACGATTTATTATTGTTATGGGCAAAAGTTAAATTTACTTACGTGAACATCATATAAGCGTGCCTATTTATCGGATTAATACCTGCAAGGATGCAAAGTGTTGTAATAAATAACCAAAGCCTTTGGTATCCCTAAGTAAATTAAATTGCCCTAGCAGCCGTACAAAATTTAATTAGAAGTGAAAAAGCTCATAAACTGCGCTTGTTTTATGGCCACACAAGCTTTCACGGCGATCTCTGTACGGGGCTTTGTATGTCAACATTATATGTTTATGCTAAAACAATATGGTAGGTGAAATGAAAAATGAAAAGTTGACGTCATATTACGCTTGACGTAATACACGACGTCAACTGAGTTTGTAGTATTGTAGAATAGGCTAGATAAGAATAGAATAGATAAGATATTTGATCGCCAGTTCTTAATAAAAGTTGATCTTAGGTTAGGAACTTATTAGAGCTCGTGAAATGGAATGTTAACGTGCGGTATAATATCGCTTTAGTTTTTTTTTGTGGGACCATACAATTACAATTCACTATAAAATTTAGAAAAACTTACGATACCTTCTATTTACCGACTTTCCGACTCGTGGTCACGGGTAAACAGGTGTGACGCCTTCGTGATGCACGAGGCGTGACCACCTGCACTTGGTCGCGATTATTGTTTGTACTGTCGTTACTTACGACAAATTGACGACGTCTAGACACAGAAGGTATAGAATCTATAGCATGGCAGTTATGATACACACCGAAATCGGCTCCGTCAACTAGGTTCCCCTGCTAAGATTTTTTAATCTTCTGGGTATGAGCCTTCTCCTCCTCAATATGAGGTGTTATTATATCTAATAATTAATATAATAATTAAAAGTGAGTTACTACTCACTTTTAATTTACATTTACGTGAGTAATAACTGGGGACGCAATAATAACACATTGTACACACTACTACAGTTTTTAGTAATAAAAAATCTTCTTATATAGAGAATACATTTTCTCAGTATGTAAGTCATGCTGTCAAATTGATTGAGGCAATAATATTGTTTTATTTTGTTTGCCCGCAGGTTTTGCTTGTTCGTGTTCACACTTTTCACAATCATCGCGACAGTGGCTGTCCTGTTGTCGGCGCCGCATATCATTGTGCAATAAACCAACCGCTAATAGTCGCCCCGGGTAACCCAGGAGCAAGTATGAGAGAACTAAATTTTAGATTGAAAAATGTAATTATAATATTATTGAATAAAATACGTGGTTGAAACGCACACGTCTCCATAACAAAGTCATAAGATAAATTAACATACATTAGCTAAGCATAATATTAAAGGTGATTTCAGTTCATGAAAGGCTATTTTAGTTTATTTTAATCTGTAGTGTTTTATATGTACTGTGTTTTTAAGGAGTTGTATTGTAATAAAATCGGGAATGATTTTTAAAGATTGTTGAAATCTTCACCTGGATTTCTCTGAATGAAATTACCATTAATAATATTATTTTAAAAAGTGTGATGTTGATTAGGATGTTACAGATAAAAAAATGTTGATGTGTATAATTTATTGAAAAAATAATAATAATGATTGTTAAATGAAATACTAATGAAATCTGTGTTGGAAAAACGCATACGTTCTATCAGATAATTGTACTAATTTAGAAAAAGTATTACGTTATTTTTCCCTGGTAACATTCGTATGAGAATTAAAAAGTTGATTAAATAGTATAAATTTAAAAAAAAATACATCTCGAATGAACAGATTAAACATGTGCCCTTTTACGTGACTGTAATGAGGGATCACAGAAGTAAAATTAAACTTTAGAGTTATAAGTAATGTACATAAAGGATCAAATATCTGTAGAGTCAAGTCAGAATAGACACATTTTTATTTAAGGTTATATTTACATTTGATATTAGAATTAGTGATTTATCGATTCTTCTAAATTAATACACATCGAATATAATCGATACGTATCAATTTATGTGGATTGAAATTTTAAATACGGCGGAGCGTGAAAAGTAGTAATTTATACAAATTAACTATGAAAACTAAATCCAGGAATTGTTAAACAGTTGTGGAATTGATAAGAAACCAACAATTATAATGGAACCAAAGATAGAATAGGTCTAGCATCTGAGGTGTTGATATAAAATAATTAGGACCGACTTAAAACATCTTAAACGTAACGAGATATTTGATAGATTTTTTTAGGGTTTAAATTATAAATGAAGAACGTAACCATTGATTCCTAATATCGATAAATGCTCACTTGTCTATCGATAAAATAAAATTAATATACTTTTAGTATATCGATATGGGAATAATTCCTTAGCGAACAAAGTAGAGAACTATTTAGATCTTGGTTTATGTTGATACGTAACAAATGTATGCTTCGCAGAAATATGAAATGCAGTTACTACTACCAACCACCACGTAAAAATTATCGATAAAAATGTACATACAGATATCGCGATGTGTCTTTGTATATAAAATTGAAAAATCGTAAAAAAGACTAAAACATGCATTCTTCACACTTATTAATATCACAAAGTGTTATTGAGCGACGGTAGTGTACAACTACAAGAGGTTTATTCAATCTTCCTAAGAATTTCTACCAAAAAAAACGCAATGTTTACCGACTCGAATCAAGTTAAAACGATCGCTCAACATGACATTATTCGATACTGACGAACGTTTGATTGAAAAACTTTTTTAATTGATATCGAATGTACTCGATTCTGTTTCGTCACGTGTCTATTCGATTTTAGAACCTTTTAGCACATACTGTAGCATCTTTAAAATAGTTGTATTATTTAAAAAAATAAAACAATTTGAAATCTTTATCTATGTCCGTTCCTCAATTTCGCTCTTATAGATGTCGTGATAGCATAGTAAATGTCGTGTCCTTTGATTTAAGCTAAAATTATCGAATAAATAAAGCTATTCATAAGGAAGCTCATTAAAACTAGATATTAAACTTACGCATCTTTGTGTACTTTCGCGGTATTTTGTATTTATTTATTGTGTAAAGTGAAATTTACTATTAGTACGGTTTCGAAGCCAAAGGAATTCTGAACGGCTTAGTAATTAAGTGGTTTTTAAAAGGGAGACATCTTGTTCGTTAATTGTATTTGAAATGATGTAATTGTGAAACCTAATTTGTTAAATATTTCCGAGATTCTGAACGTTGTTCTTTTGTAGGATTTATTTTAAAGAGTCGGGTACTGACAAATGTTTTGTACTCATTAATATCTCCTTTAATTTGTATTTAATATTATTTAAACTTCATAAACCCTATTGTTATATAATTTGACATTTTCAATTCGAAGGTGATGATTAAATTGAAAAATATGTAAAATTAATTGATATATTTAATTAGATTTGTTAGTGCCAAAAATAGGGTTTATAAATATTGGAGTTAAGTTGAATTTTAGGTATTAAAGATAAAGTTGAGACGTTTATTGTAAAGAAGAATTAAAAAAAAACGAACTAGGGTCTTTGTTAACGAGTAATTTATTGGATTAATGTTCGTATTGGTCCGCGGCTACGGGTTAGTCAGCCAATTTTAAACTTGTTTTAATAAAATAAAAGAGAGGTTGTGAAAAAATGTAACGCCCGTGGTAGCGGTCCGATGATAAAATGTATTAAAAAAAATAATAATATATAAAACGAGTAGAAACAATCTACTATATAATAAAAGAGATTAAAATAAACGCCTGCATGGGACCGGGTTAGAATATAAACGTACAAACGAACTGACGTACTTACACCATTATACAATGCGTCTTCCTTTCTATGCAGTATTCTTTCTCTTTCTACAGAAAATATGGCAGAGCTAATTTTATTTTTTAACATTTCACATTTTCGAATTTCGAACTGTATGGTCAAACTGCTAATTAAGGTTTACCTTACATTAGTAGGTTAGTTTCTGTCAGTTCCTTTTCACTTTTGATAAAACTTCAAATCATCTATTTCCGAATTTCAATTTTAAATAACACAAAAGAACATTATACACACTAGTATCATATAAACTTCTACACTAGTACCTATTATTGGTACTTTTTTAAATATTTCTATGTTTGTATGGCAAATGATGATTTATATGCAGCCAGTGTTTCAAATTGAAAAATATAGAGAGAGTGGTTTAGTGAAAAGGAACGAAAACGGGTAAAAAAAGTTAAGGAATCGCGCTATTGGATTGACAGTTGGCTGTCAGAAGACAGGTGAGATGTCAGATGTAAGTCATCACATGAGATCATTGTGAAACTAAGCCCTCATTAAATATATAGAGAAAACTGTTTTTTAAGACTTTGAACGCCAGTATCTCGAACAAAAAAAAAGACTATACTTCTAAATTTAAAACAATCATTTGTCATACAACCATCACTGCATACTGCACAACACAGTAACAAAATGCTTTAATTGTGAAACAGGTATTTTGGATTTCCATGTATATTTCTACTTCTGAACGCTAAGGTTATAACTAATTCGAGTTTCATCTACTCTTTTATTGTTTTATTTATTAATAGCGATAAGAATTTACGGCATATTTCAAACAGCTCATTTTTATTTTTTTGCCAATGAACTTGAATTCTTACGCTGAAAAAAATGCTCGAACAAAACAAACTAAGTTTGCCACATCTTTGACTCCTCAAACACTGTCAGCTTTTGATATGAAAAAGGTTAGTTTTATTTCACATATAGCGTGTGTTAAATTACGCCAACAAAATCAATGCAATTATGTCATAAGATACCAAAAAGTAATCATTGAAAAACATTATGTGAGTTGTGTACATTTTCCACTTGAAAGGATGGATTGATCATTTCTCAATAATTACCGTTCTTGAATAGTTTAGATATGACAGTCTCAAGCTTAATACGTCTTTTAAACATTCTCGAAATAGTGACAATTAACTATCCATTCATGATCAGCCTATCGCAGACCACTGCTGGACATAGGCCTCTCCAATTGCACGCTACTTAGTTCAAACCATGGCTTTTCGTATGCAACTCCTGCCAGAAAAACTAGTATAAAAAATAAACTATCCATTAAAACAAGTAATTAATTTAAATAGTTTTTCATTCAAAACAAGCTTTTATAACTTTTTAATAAAAAAATAACTTAAAGGCCTTTCATTTGATACCCGTATTGGGTGAGTTTTCAGAAATATGTACGCTGCCATTTTTTTACGGCGGCCATTTTAGACTGATAATAATACCGATCATTAACAATAGCAATGTCGTCAGATCCAAATAAATATTTCAAATTTAAGCTCAGTCGAAAATCAGGAAGTGGATCAAATTTAACTTGCAAGACTCGATTAGATCGGGACCGGAGAAACTAAAAAAAATTAAAAAAAGCTTGTAAAATCGGCACACTCGCACTCGTCAGACTCGTTCGTTTTTCAAACAGAATTTTCATTCATTCTCAAAATATTGCAACGTATTAGTTTCTAATCGTAGTCAATTTAAATATTTTCTTACCTTTCAAGTTCCTTGGCTATGAAATATAAATGATTTATCATAAATTCGCTGCTAGTCTAAATCTGTACCTACAACATTACACCTGGCATGTGCTCATCACTTACTCACGAACTACTTTACTCAAAAACGTCTCCATTAAATGCTATAGTTTTGTTTCAATAAATCACTTTTAATGGGTTTAGCATTCCATAGCACTTGTAGCTAGGTACCATTATTGTGTTAACCATTTACAGGCATTGAACGCCTTAATCTATTTTTTTTTAAATTAAAACTTTTGTGTTTTACACTCCATTTATTCTTGAATATAATTGATTTAACTAAAATACTTTTAAGCATCTTTGAAAAAAAAACCATAATGTAACTTATAATTATTTTATCTGCTTATAAATTTAATTTAAAAGAAATTTAATAGGAGTCTATATTTATTATCGGTAATAGTTAAAGTTATTACCTATTTATACTTTTATTTGCAATACAAAGTATGGAAAGTTAAGCCCATCTTAATGCTTAGCACAAGTTCTAGAAAGGTCGACAAAACTTTTCGTAGATCGAGCTTCTCATGCATTACATTATTTGTTTTATCACACATAATACTCCAAATTGTGTTCCTGTGGCTTAACCATAGTCGGAATGATATATAAATTTATAATAAAAACGACTGCAGTAAGTTGATAAAATACATCCGAGTGTAATGTAAGTTTATAACGAAAAACCCCTATGGAGGTTTTTATAATAGATGAAAAATAATAAATAATAAAATACAAAGGTAAATTTGTAAAATAAACACAACGGATAAAATGACTATTCGTTAATATTGACTATCGTAAGTAGTACTCGATTTGTATAAAATAAAATAAATTAAAGCAATCTGTTTTGTAATAATCTGTTTGTTTTATTTGTCAAACATCTACCTATATACTGCTGAATCGCGCAAAACATCGAAAACCCTGTACATTCTCCTAATCTTAATTTTCTCTCCATCTCATGGTTGGGATTGCCTTCAAGCAAAAAGGCCGCTACTTCTACCTACATATCTAGTTTTAACTCCATTTTATAATATTCTGGTGCACAATAACGGTATTATTACTATTAATAACTGTGAGTCGAAGATTTCTTTGGGTGCTCGATCTCTTCTTAATGCATAAACTGCTATGTTAAGGCTTACTGAAATATTTATACAGTACCAACGACTAGGTTCGACTTTGCAGGAAGTCTTAGAAATATTCGGATTTCCTCTACCATATTATGCATGTATCATACCATTTTCTCGAATTCCTGTACTTATAGCTGTTGAGTAGTCAAAAAGACATAAGCGAACAGACAGTAGAAGCGACTTCATTACATACTGTGTTCTTTACATATAAGAGAGAACAAAACACTTTAAATAGAAACACATGCTGGTTTAAATAATTACATTATTATTATTATTATATCATCAATACATAACACAGTATTCTTTCTATATATTTATATATTTTTATAGTATAGTCTTCGATCAAAAGATGAAAATATAATTTTTCAACTATTGCTGTAATGCCTTTAGCAGAAACGAATCTTGCAGCGTCTTGTATCATAATTTTCTCAAGAGCATTGTGAAAAAGAAACAGATTATGAAAGGATTTGAATACAAATACGTAAATTAAAGGTCTAAACCAAGTACATTCTGAAACCATATATATATACCGACAACCGTGAGTGGACCACGCTTTGGCACGAATGGGGCGGCTTTACCGGAGTGATACCACGGTCTCACATAAAACCAGTGTAACAAAGTGCTTGAGTGAGTAAGGATTCTGGAGGCCCATACCCAACCCTCCACCACCCCCAAAGTCTAAGCAGAGGTAACTTCAAATATACTGATACTAAGTTTATTAGTATGTTACAAGAAAATTGTGTTAGTCTAGAGTGGGTTTTCCTGTTTAATTAAACCTTTATTACACGAGCACTAAGCTTTGATAGCTCTCGTAGAATATTGAGATCGAAATTAATGTAAATGTATGCGAGTTACATTACTAATAAACAGGATAAAATAAGTAATAATGATTCTAACTAGAAACATAACACACGGCAGTCCGATCTCCAACCAGGCAGGGCACGCTTTATGGTAAACGAATGCGCTTTATGGTAAAATGATATAGGTAGTTTTATATTTTTATAAACGTAAATATTATAAAAGTTAAATACATATCGATATATTATTTAAGGTTAAACAAGAACAGATTCTACGTATCGGATGTTTTGTTAATTACTTTTTAAAAGACAACGTCCATGTGTGTGTTTTAAAACACAACACTCGGAGTGATAGAGAGCGGCATGACGGCCGTATAAATAACTACGCCATTTATGCATTCAGCGTAGATGTAAAACGCACTTATAGACATAGTTTATTTTTTAATAAGGTTTTATGTGAAATTATTTTGTTTTTTCTAGTTTTTCTTAGCGCAATACATAATTTGGTTTATCATAAGTACTACCTGGTTGACCAAGCTTTCTTTTAAATTTTCTTAAAATTAATACTAGCTAGAACGATATAGATATGTACCGTGGGAGAGCCACGCTTCGCCATGAATGGGCCGGCTCGACCGGAGTGATACCACGGCCTCACAGAAAACCGGTGTGAAACAGCGCTTACGCTGTGTTTCATCGAGTGAGTGAGGATACCGGAGGCCCATACCCCAATCCAAAGCCCCCTATCCCCCTCACCATCCCCCTTCCCCCCAGGCCGCCATAGTGTGGGTCACCATGCT
>PKRV01000251.1:2746158-2897014 GCA_003709505.1 Hyphantria cunea | reverse complement strand
ATATATATATATATATATATATATATATATATATATATATGTATATGAATTGCTCATTTAAAGGCATTAGATAAGTGTGCAAATGCGCAGAACGGTGACCGGTAATAAATTAATTTACTTAAAGATATACGTAACTCTAAAGTCAAAAATGCGTTAAGTAAGTCAAGTGTGCTGCCCTTACATTCTTAAAATTTAATAATAATTAATAAAGAAGAAAGAAATGAATGCTCGTTTTGAACTGCAATAGGCATTATTACAATTTTATACATATTTTGATATAGCGAGCGGAGTTGTTTTATGGTCACTTGACAAACTCAGTCATTATCATATTCCTATCGTTTTCCAACTTAATTTGGGGTCAGTGCAATGAATTTTCTTTTCCATCTCTCGTCAGCGCACTGCTTACTTCATTCCTCTCTAAATCTTCTTTCTTATGTAATATGGGGCAAGCGAGAGCTAATGTATCGTCTGATGGTAAGTGATTGCCGTCGCCGAGGTCATGGTATCACTCCGATCGAACCCTCCCGTTCGTGCCGAAGCGTGGCTCTCCCACGGTAATCAAAAATAAAGAAAGGGTTTTAAGGGGATTAAAGATTATAATACATATTATTTATTATTATTATTATTATCCATTCCTCGCTGACGAAGTCGCGACAAAAATCGTGACACTATATGACCTCTACCTCTCAACTCTACGTCAACCTGAGGTATTTTTACTGAACTTTTGACACGAGAGCTGGCAGATGCCAAGTTATTGGTTATCTGACAGGCGACGAGGGACGGGGTCTGTACGGAGGGGTGCACGATCGATTCCACAGAGCTCTCAGTAACATGGCGTTTTGAAAATCTAAACACCGCCATTTGTAAAGATGTGAAAAGACTATTCAATTTGTAAACATTTTTTGTTGATGATTAATGAACACAAATGAAATGATGGAATCTGAAATAACATTGTAGTATATTTTAATGCTGTTTCCAACTACGGAAAATGTCAACAGATTGTATCAGCTCATGTTTTGAAGTGTAATTATGAGCTACATTCTAGAATTAAGTTCACTTGTACTTATTCCACTTACAAGTGGATTTTTTAGATAATAGAAAGTGTAAATTACATATAATTATGGGCGTTTTAAATAGACAAACATACACACCGATACCGAACATAAATAATAATAAATAAATCATAGTTGTAATTGAGAACGGACTGATCAATTTACCGCTTTTAGCTACGCACATAAAAATACCAAATATTTATCTATTTACAACTTAACTTAATGCACTAGGTATTTTATACCAGTAACCTTTATTGATGTAAAGATCTAGTGAGGTAGGTGCATCAAGGTTATAGTTGACCAAAACGAGAAACAATTGACATTAACTAAAAATTACTTCATGTAAACTTATACGTATACATGTGTACATATACGTACTTACACACATCCCCAACTGTAGATAAAAGTATATATATATAAAGTGGTATATTATTGAGCAGGTAGATAAGAGAGTCTATCTAATGCTTTTAAATGAGCAATATATATATATATAATCTGAATCTCAGAAACGGCTCCAAAGAATTTCAAGAAATTTAATTTACTGGGGATTTCGGCGGCAATGAATCGATCTAGCTGGATTCATTACTAGAATATTTACCAAATAAAAACCAGGTAAAGCTCGGTCGCACAGGCACTGGAGTATTAATCTCATAGTTGGTTACCGAATGTTCGATCCAGGTCCTCTACTGTAATGGCAGGTACTCAGTAATGGTGTGCTGTTTTTATAATGTGGACACCCTTAAAGTGAAAAGGTTACGCTCACATAAAAAGGAGGTAAGTCTAGGGTAAGTAAACAAATACCGAGTACCATAAGCACCAAGTGTTGTGGGTTCAAATACTATATGGGACAACACTTTGTGTGCTAAGCAAATTGTTGTTCTGAGTCTGGGCACTCTTTGTGTCCATTTCCTGTATGTTTGTAAAGTTCCCCGCAAATCAGGATGTATATTACAAAGGGGGGAGTTGTTTTTTATAAATCATCAATCACCCATAATGTCCCACTGCTGAGCTCGGGTCTCCTCTCAGGAGAGGGTTAAGGTCATACGATTTTTAAAAGAATCAATACAATACATATAACGATATATATTTCTTGGTAAATAATTACATGTATATTTTACACGAGCCATGAAAAAATATCGTATCAATATTATAAGTAGGGCAATTTGTAATGTTATAAAGTACTACTTAGTATCAAGGGTGCTTTGGAAAGAAATTCATATTATAGAGAGAAAACACATCCCACGGATGTTTCCACAACATAAGTACAGACTTTATTGAAGTTTTACTGATTTAAATATACTAATATAAATATGTTTCTTATATTTTATTTCTATAAGACTAGCTTTTTTGTCGTGTGGGTAGTGACCCTCTCTGCTAAGCCAGAAGTAGAGGGTTTCAATTTCCAACCAGGACACATCTTTGTGTGACGAACTATCATTTGTTCCATGTTCGGGTGTAATATATAGATAAAGTTTGTTTGTAATATTCAAATAACCGCTTTTTACTAAACGCATATGTATGTATACATGTACCAAAATTTTATTTTTTCAATTTTTCTCTGTCTTTCTGTCTGTCTTTTTGTTCCGGGTAATCTCTAGAACGGCTGGACCGCTTTCGACGGGTCTTTCAGTGGCACACAGTTGATGATATAAGGAGTAACTTAGGCTACTTTTTTAGACTAGTTTCGCTCTGCGGCGCTGCCGGCGGTTATAATAACAAACGCGGGTAACACTGTGGAGCTCAGCTAGTCTATAATATGTTTGCATATTTAGATAATATGTAAAATATATATATACCGTTTTTCCCTTTGACACGAAACCCTAAAAACTATAATCCGAAAACTTTTGGTAAAATGTATATAGTCTATGACACTCAGGTTATTATTACAAATCTATTAATTAATAGTTTTACCGCTACGGTTGAAAATATAAGAATATTAATATTCCTTTTGGATTAGGCGTAGTCGGGTAAAAAATTAAGATGAGTAGACGCAACAGTACTTTTACTTAGTTGTGTAATTGAAAATAATTAAAGAATACTCTAGTACCACTTTTCTCTTTATAACATTATGAGAAAAATGTTTTGGCACTTTCAAGAACAAGTGTTGTGAAGTTTTTCACTTAGTTGTCGAGAGTTTAACGACTTCCTTGGGAGCACAGGCTCACTTGACTGAGAGTTTGGAAGTGTTGCGACTAAAATTGTACAAGTACAAAACTGTCCGTGTCTGAGTTCCTCTAAGTAAGTGCTATTTATATTCTTCGTTGTATAATAAAGTTGCTTTTTGATGCCCGCGTGTATGTCGGGTATTGTGGCATTCATTTTTCGTATTAATGTATAGCCTATGATACTCACAAATAAATGTGGTTTTCTATTGGTAAAAGACTTGCCAAAATCGGATAGATTCAGTGATAACCTCTTACAACTTTACAAACTTCGCCTTTTTGTAATACGATAAATAAATATTTTAAAAAATAATTCGGCCATCTTACACACAACGCCATATAGTCCCAATTTCAGCAGAGCTTGTATTATGGGTACTAAACAACTAGGGGTTCGGATGGCGTATGAAAGCGGATATGTATAAGTATATAAAAGTTTGAAGTAAATTAACTGCAACGTGAAAGTGATAAAAGTATTTAATGCGTTTTCTTCTTTACTTATACAGTTTTGTAGAAGTCTTAGTTGCCTGCTACTTTATTGAATGTCGAAAAACATCGCTTAAATTTTGCTTAAGAAAAAACTTCGATTAAATATGAAACACAAAGAAGTAAACGGGCGTGTCACTACTCGAGCAGAAATCTTTTTTATCTCCCACTGTTTGTGCTGAAAAAGAAACCTCTTAGAATATTCTCACCCTTCGTTTCTAATAATAATAGTCGTGTTTCAGCAGAAGATATTTTTGTAAATATAAAATACAGTGTAAATATACAATACAAGTGTAGAAAACAAACTAGAAATATATCTAATATATAAAATTCTTGTGTCACAGTTTAAGTGTTTATACTCCTTCGAAACGGCTTGGCTGATTTTGATGAAATTTTGTATATAAATTCAGTAGGTATGAAACTAGGTTTATAACTAATTTTTACACCCCTATGTCATACAGGCCAATTTCTGTTTGGTATTTTTATTATTATACATTATATTTTTATGGTGTGGAATTAAAAATACATTTAGTCCTAAAGTTTTGCCCTCCTACCACCTTTCGGTAATTTAGAAAATATTCACGGAAATAAATATGGTGGAACGAATTTCGCTGGGTCAGCTAGTAACTATTTAAAGTATATATTTTTATTCTTGACGACTTCTCTACACTATAACCATAAAATCAAATTGTCAAACTAATTAATATGTGCCACTGGCGTACAACAAGTTATTTCAAACATACAATATCCAGAAAACTGAGTTCGTAGAATTACTCCGTGTAGCGTCTCACTTACAAGTATTACGTGATATTCATTTTATACAAGTACCCTTATACATAATTTAAAAAAGATATTTCCTAAGCGCTCGGAAATCGTTTCATACCTGACCTCAAACACCGCAAAAGATTGCGACAAGTCGCGAGAGTATCGTAAGCAAAAAAACTTCGGAGTTTTGAGACAAAATTCGCAACACGAATGGTCCTCACAACAATATCGCTTTCTTACAGTTAATTCAACCTTTCCCTGGAGAATACTAAGGTGTTGTGTAATCAATTTAATTGTTAATCTATTAAGAGCAACGTGGAACGAGATTAAATGGAATAGGGGCTTAAAACACAATTTGTCTTACACGCAGTTGTAGGTTGCGTTTGAGTATTTTCATTGGATTTACACAAGCACTTGTTATTCGAACATAAAAATTATTAATGTGTTAATCTAATTGAGTAAAGATTTTTTTAGATCTCGTTAGGTCGTGCATTCGATAAACAGTGACGATATTAAACTCCATGTTTTTTTTTAAATCTTATCTTATTTATTCCCTATTAAAATTCAAATATAATTAAAACAATAAAACAGCTTTACACACACCAAGGTTAGAATTTTGATCGAGAAATAAAGAACTCGAATATATTTTTTTAAAAGTAAATCCTAAAATTTTGAAATTCACAAATTTCACTGTTAAATTTTATGGGACAATTCCCATAAAATTTAATGAAAAATTTTAACTTAATTAAATAGAGTTGATAATAATTTGATACATAAATATTCTTTTCGGAGGAAGTTTCAATTCGGCTAGACCCATTGGCGCTGCGTAGAGATGTGGTTTCACTGTGCATCTTCTACCGCATTTACCATGGGGAGTGCTCCGTGGAATTTTTCGGGTTGATTCCTGCCGCCTCGTTCCGACATCGTCCTTCGCGACAGAAATTTCATCCCCATCATCTTGATGGTTGCCAGTCCACAACTGTGCGCTTTTCAAGTAACTTTCTGCCTCGCACAACAAAACTGTGGAATGAATTGTCGCCTGCGGTATTCCCGGACCAATACGACCTTCAAACCTTCAAGAAAAGAGCGTACTCCTTCATAAAAAGCCGGCAATGCACTTGTGACGCCTCTGGTGTTGCGGTTGTCCATGGGCGGCGGTAATTACTTACCATCAGGCGATACGTCTGCTCGTTTGCCTTATACACCATAAAAAAAATTAACTATTGGCTACGAGTTTGAACAAATTAAATGATGTTTGGTCGAACAGTTTAGTTAGTTACCGTTAATTAATAGTAGTAGTCATATTGATTAGTAGAATTAGTTGAAAATGAATAATATATTTATAAAAGGTTTGTGGTATACGAGTATAGTTTCTGGTCATTAATTTATTAAAAATCATGAAGTTTCCAAATACGTTGGTTCGATACTAAATTAGGTAGATAAAGAACACGGTTATAGAAGCCAAGGATCGAACAAAGTGGCGTGCAATTGGAGAGGTATATGTTCAGCAATGAACTGCGATAGGCTGGTGATAGTGATGCTGGAACATGGTTGCGAAATTCGTCCTGTTGATCCCAATCGTAACCCACAGATAAAAGTACTCAGGTCCTTTAACCAATTTCAGAAGAGTTCAGATGTATATGTTTATGTGTACAAAATGAGTAGGTACGTAAAAATGTTAGTATATCAAATCAACACACCGCTTATAGTTTTAAAATTTTTAAGGCGTCCAAAAAATATTGCGCTTATATTATGTCTTTAATTTCAAGATAAAATAATGACTAATGATATTTTTTAAGATTTTGCTTAAATAAATAGGTTTCAGCTACGCTAATATAGTGTATTCAAAGTCTTTACATGGTAAGGTTTTTATGAATTGCAACTCCTATTTGAATTCACATCAAATGCTCTTCGGGACGGACCTAAGTAATAACTCAACGAAACGAAATGGAAAGTGGTAATTTTTCATCGAGACTCCCCACTGCCACTTCGTATTAGTTTCTCGTAATATATCGAAAGTAATCATTTTGCGGAAATTGGAAAAAATACCTTGAGGTAAACTGGTTTTGATTACGTTCAAGAACGTACGTTTTAGTTCAAGTTCTTAGTTTGTTTGAGTTCATAAGTTTAGTAGTAGTTAGTTCCTCACTAAAGTCTATCCCCTCGATTTGTAGAATCCAATAGTGGTGGTCATCATAATCGTTGCTAATACAGACAATGCGGTATTTTTTTTATTTTATTTTTTATTTATAAGCTGCCAAAATGACTCTGCCCTGCCTGATGGAAAGCATGAGCAGAATCCAAGAGTGGTGGTCACCATCCTCAATGCGAAGAAGAACAATGCAGCATGGTGACCCACACTATGGCGGCCTGGAGGGATGCTTTTTCACGCCCTGCTTAAAGAACCCGGGATCATTATGGGAAGGAAACACGTGCGCTGGTAGTGAGTTCCAGGTTTTGACCGCTCGGCACAGGAAGGAAGCACCGAAGCGATGATTACGAGAACGTATGTCTTCCATTTTAAAGCGGTGACTTCTAAGGCCGGCACGTGTTGTTCTCTAGAGGAAGGGAGAGGGGAGATCAAATGGAAGAGCTCTTCAGAACACTCACCATGGTAAAGGCGATAGAAGACTGCTAAGGAGGCGATATCTCTATGCAGATGTAGAGGCTCAAGGGTCTCGGTGGCTTCGGGACTATCGACAATACGGATTGCTCGCCGCTGCAACCGCTCAAGAGCGTCAAACAGGTACTGTGTGGCACCATCGCAAAGGTGAGAACAGTACTCCACGCACGAGCGAACCCGGATCTTGTAAAGAAGACACAGATGCCCGGGCGAGAAGAACCGTCTCAACCTGTTCAACACACCTAGATTCCGTGAGGCCGCTTTAGTGGCACTCTCAACGTATTCGCGTGGGTTGAGGTCTCGGCAGATATCCATGCCCAGGATAGTGAGTCTATCTTGTAATGGCATTTGAGTGCACTGAAAAGTGGGAAGGGGAAGGAATGGAGACTTTCTGGCTGAGAACGCGCACCTGTGTTTTTTTGGCGTTGAACTCGACCAGATTCTTACAGCCCCATTGAAAAATGCGGCCCAGAACATGGTCAATTTGGGCGACAAGTTCTTGTCGTCTTCCTTCAACATCTGCTGATATGTCAGAAGGCTGTCCAAAATATTGTCCATGAACTGTGCTGTCGTCTGCATAACAATGAATGTTGCCAAGGGCTAACATGTCATTGATATGCAGAAGGAACAGTGTAGGCGACAGGACGGAGCCTTGAGGTACTCCGGCGTTAATCCGCTGATACTCGGAGGCCGCACCGTCGCAATTGAAATCACAAGGACTCTGATGCGGCGCTGGTGCAGAAACGCGGCAGTCCAATTGCAGAGTTTGGGGGGCAAACCGAAAGCCGGTAGCTTGAAGAGAAGCGAACGGTGCCAAACCCTATCAAAAGCCTTGGCCATGTCGAGGCTGATGGCCAAGGATTCCCCATGCCTGTCAATAGCCTCACCCCAAAAGTGTGTGACGTACGCTAAAAGATCACCCGTAGACCGGTTCAGTCTGAAACCATATTGACGATCATTTAATAGGGAGTGATGTTCTAGGTAATGGACCAGTTGCTTGTTTATTATCCGCTCAAACACCTTACAGATGACGGAGGTGACGGCTATCGGACGGTAGTTGGCAGGTTCGGAGCGATTGCCTTTTTTGGGGATGGGTTTAATATTCGCNAAACCATATTGACGATCATTTAATAGGGAGTGATGTTCTAGGTAATGGACCAGTTGCTTGTTTATTATCCGCTCAAACACCTTACAGATGACGGAGGTGACGGCTATCGGACGGTAGTTGGCAGGTTCGGAGCGATTGCCTTTTTTGGGGATGGGTTTAATATTCGCATCTCTCCAAGCCTCCGGAACAGCTCCCGAGGAATACGACTGGCGATACAGGCGCGTCAATACCGGGGACAACTCTGGTGCACAGTTCTTAAGAACCACCGCTGGGATACCGTCGGGTCCACTGGCTTTCCGGACGTCAAGTGACAGAAGCTCCGCACGGACATCACTCATCCGGAGGCGAATGCAGGAGCATAGTAGTGTCGCAGGACGGGATGGCAGGTGGGGGTATGCCGCGGTCATCGATTCGGGAGTTAGCCGCGAAGAGATCAACAAGCAGTTTCGCTTTCTCCTGCACACTATCTCATCATAGTGTGATGCTTTTTCACACCCCGCTTAAGTGCTGCAACCCTATGGTGTTAGTGAGTTCCAGGTTTGACTGACTGACACACAAGGGTATAAATAAACCGCTATGTTCGGGAGCGCATGATCACCAGTCTAAAATGGTGACGACGGAGTTATTCCGCGAGTATAGGAGATAAACTCAAAAGACACAATTGTGATTTTCCCCTTTAAGAACCCTAAAGTTAGTTGGGGTTAAATCTATTAGAAGCTTCCGACTCAATGAAAAACAATTAATAATATGCCTCATCATCATCATCTCATCTCAGCCAAAAGCTAACCCCGTCTAGTGCTGAACTTAGCCTCTCTCATCTAAGGCTGGTCGGTGTTCCTCCTCTTACTGTGTAGAACGTTGCGAGGCGTGACAGCGTCCCTAGGATGCACCTCAGTTTCGTCGTGAGGTACGGCAGGGGGGGACCCCATAAGCCAACGATGCGTTCCTGAAGCACCTTTCGACCGGTCTTCTGGGAGTTCTACACACGCTCTTCATTCTCTCCATGAAGAGTATGGTGTGTAAAAAAGGTTCTTCACAACAAATAACCAGTTCAGTTCTGTTCTTCGAAATGATTGAGATCGGTTTCCTTTCAGGTTTCGATATCAGTCCAGTTGATAAGTACATATATGCTGCAGGGGTTTTCTGCGATTTCAGTATTACAGTTTTGTTTTCTTTAAGTAAGAGGGACATTATACACATACAAATATATGTGAAATATTTTATTACTACAGGAAACAATATTGAATAAAAACCTGACTACGTAAAATCTTTTCTTGAATTTATTTAGCCTACTAGGTTTTGTTTTCCGGTTGTAACTCCACCCGCTTGTAATTTACTTATCCGTATATTGTATTATCGTATATTATAGTAAAGAGTGACTGTCCCTCAAGACTAAAGAATGACTTTGCTTGATTGCGGTGGTCCAAGAGTGGTGGTGACCTACACCATGACGGCCTAGTGATGCTTGCATCTTTGGGCCTACGGTCTTACTTACCAATGAAATACGAAAGCACAAATGCTGTCATTTTACTTTAATTTCTCTGAGAGGGTAGTACAGCCCCAGTCGAGCCGACCCGTTTGCGCTAAAATTAATGTGGCTGTACTTCCTTGAAGTTTAGCGTGTTTAGTCGTGAAAGTATAACAGACAGACAGACAGTTATTTTCAAATTTATATTATTTCATTTAATTAAAAAAAAATGTATACATTTTCGAGATTGACTCAAAAGACCTGGTAGAAATTGATTTTAATATTTTAGCAAGACTTTTTGGGTAAACGGGGAATCAAAGCTCTGTCTATGGAAATGATTACCGTATTTAAGAAATTTTCCGTCGAGAGAAACTTATTGAAAAAGTAAAAAGATTGAACTAGAAAAAGTTATATAGAACTCCTTTATCTTTTACTGCAGCTTTTTTAAATTTTCAATACAAAAGTCAGATTTCATTGGCTAAGTCAAGCAGCTTTGTTAAGGTAGCTGGATCTGAGAAGAAAATATTTAAAATCATCTTGTAAAATAACGGATTAAGGAAACGAAGTATTGCACTAAAAATCAATCAAACCAAACCTTTATATGTGAGTGTGCGTGTGCAAAGTAAATGTTCATACTGACCAAGCCAAGGAGGATAGCAAATTTCATAAAATGATTCGGTTTTACCATGTAATGTTTTAGAGTTTTAGATTATACCTGTTACTGAGCCACTAAACTTACGTGTAATCACAATATAGCAATAAGTTGTCACATATGAATGCAAAAAGCGTTGACTTTCAAGATCAATGATAACAATTGTCACAGGTATCATCGCTCCAAAGTGCTGTAATCACAAGTAGCCGTAACTCATATTAAACACTTTGACCAGCCATCATTGACCTGAAGAAGTAAGAAGAGAACAGTGAAGTACTAAGCAATGCTTTTTGCCTATAGAACTAAACTGTAAACACTGAAGTTTTACCCCTTAATTAAGTAACTCAAGCGGGCGCAAAACCAGTCGACCCTCTGTTGTTGGCTTACCAAAAATAAAGTGAAAACTTTAATTCCGGCTAGTTTGGTGTAACCGAGTGCTTACTTTTTGTTCATATCGGCAGCCGAGAACCACAGGCAGGCTATAAAAGGCTATGTTCAGACATAACTCGTCTACAGACATTACAGGGTGCTCTTTAAGGATTTATAATATTTTGTTAATATTATAGATTTTATGACAATGTATTGGTCAACAGACTTATAGCTTTAAAAAAGTCACTTACGTACAGTGTCACATACAGTTTTTGAAACTTTTTCTTGTCATTAAATCTAAGTATCTATGAACCTATCTACCTATATTTTTCCATATCTCTACCTTTAAATTTCATGTGCTTAATCTTCAAATTTATGTACGCATCGAGAACCATGAACGATACAAAAATCATAGAGCTACAAGTTCTAATAAGAAATACCACTAAAATATGGAAAAAATAGATTGTATAAGCCGTTAGGTGTATGTGTATATGTATGTAGGAGTACTTACCGAATTGCAAGCCGTAATCATAGTTTCGATGAATATTGTAAAAGAAGCAGAGATTTGTATTACATTACGCTAATAAACGTTAAGTGTTATCCTCAGGTTTTATTTTTCAAATGGCTGATATCACTGAAAAAATTAGGTATCATATTTTACATGTAGTTGATTTCATAATAATTTGTTGCAAATTATTTTTTTATAAGCAACTAAAATCTACCTTAATGGAAATTTTTATTAAGTCCATTTCTAATATGTAAAATATTTCTAGAATAAGTTCTGACTCTAAATAAAGACTGAATTTGAGTACAATAAGACATCTACCTGTAGAGCAGTTGAACGAACATCAAGTACCGCGATTGGTTGCCAGCAGTAAATACCATCAAGTGTCGTTCGATTTCTATTGCGGGTAGTAAGAAATTAGTTTCATAGCTAAGGCTTTACGGGGCTACGTAATTTCAACCAAGTAAGCAATTCTCAAAAGCCTATTACAACGGCTTAGAAACCTTACAATTTTGCTTACATATTAGCTACAAGTCAATTCGGGTAAATTAATTTATGTAAGATGATATAGTTACTTTGTGCTTAACTTTTGATGATATTGTATAATAAATTCTATTATATGATAACTTGAATATAAAAAAATAGTCAATAAGAGATCTTTTGATGATCAAATTATTTTAAGTTGCAAAAAATTAAAACTGGAACATAACATTCCAAAACACAGTACAAAAAATAAACTAGTAAACAAACACTTTTGAGGCTTGCAACATTTATAAATGTCAAAGTCAAATAATATGACATTAATATAATATAATATAATATATAAATGTTTCCGACATCTAACACACAACGCCATCTAGTCCCAAACTAAGCAGAGCTTGTATTATGGGTACTAGACAACTGATATAATACTTATATACTTTTTTTTTTTGTAAATACATACATATTATACATACATTGATGACGTGTTAACGTGTATAAGCACATGCTTCATTTGACATTTGTAGTTTTTGTATGGGAAGTTCAAACGACAAACAATGACTTTATCCACATACCTTATACCACTTTGCAAATTGAGCCTCTAAAACAGTTGTCAATTATTTTACTAGTGGTCAAAATTGTGTAACCACTAGTAAAATAATACCACTAGTGGCGTGTTAAAAATTTGAACATAGTTTTATTTCTGCACTCCACAATATCAACTTTAATTGTGAAATTTAATACTTCTCCGTTTGCATTGTTTTCGTAAAAAGGGGTAGAAAGTTTTTGCTTTTTATATTAATATATACATAGAAAACCCTGGGATTGTAAAAATATTGTATTGTCTATTTCAAGTCTGAATAAATGAATTAGCAATAAAGGTAGGTATACCTACAAATGTAAGAATATACTTAGGCGTCATCTAGCATAAATAAATAGCACTACGTTGGTAACCGCTGAAGGTTGTTTTATTATGGGGTGAAAACGAAAATGAAGTAGGAAAGAGCTGCCAGTTATTTGATTTGGAGTTTGTATGCAAGTCCATTTTATTTAAATCTGTAATAACCGTTTCTACATAATTATAGATTCATTTTTTCGAAAAAAAAATGGGTGTCGAATGGTTATTGTCACAGGACATTGTACAAATGTATCATGAATAAGTAATTGATGATGTCTATACCAACATCTCTCAAAGTTCATGTATATAAATTATGCAGGTGTACGGTGCGGTTCGAACACTACTTCGTGTCAATTTGGTTTGTTTAACATCCAATAGTTTTGGGCGTTTGAGATCGAAAAAGTTTTATACCCTTGCGAGGCGAGACGATATCTGATTGAGAGGTTCATTTTATATTACGGCAAGTACAAAGTGCTTTTAAATCGTATTTTCAAATCTGGTAAAAGGGTATTTCTAGAAAGAATTTCGGGTATTGCAAATCAACTGATTTTCAACCTTCTGACGTTATACAGGGACATGTTTTCCTCTGTATTTTTTTTACGTTTTCAGTCCTTTTTTCTCTGTTTTCGGTTTTAATTGAGCTTTGCAGTTTGTTTTAGTCAAAGAAAATTGTTGGAATTGATTTAAGCTTTAATTCTCCTAAATAGGTTAAATAGCTTAAGGAAGGCAATTGTGAGCATTCTTTAGCATTAATTTCCTCTTGTTGATGTGATTGCCATTAATTTTGAAATTCGAAACCCATTTTTTAAGGACTGGTGTTTATACTCCATATAATTAAGCTAACTCCATATAAGCCATATAAAGAGAAAAAAACAAATATATTTTACTATTTTTTTTCAAGCAATGTATTGCACCCGCTGTTTTTCGAAAATGCATTATGTTTTTAAAACTGACTAAGCTAAAATGTAAAAACTTTTAAGAAAACTTTTAAGTGAATCGATGTTAAAATGGTTTTTCTTCTTTAAACGTATGAATAAAATGGGAGCAACCTAAACACATATGCCCCGAGTACGCAGTAAGCCTCGCATAAGTAAGTGCAGAAGTGAGTTCGCATGTGTACTTTAAGAACTGCCTCTGGGAAGTGAGGCTGCGGATACGATTGTTATATAGAACAAAGGCTCCGCAAACCTTGAGTGTTAATTCATAGATACGCTACGCCGTAGATGTAGTTTGTAGAAAAGCTACGTCGTAGAACTTCGATATAGCTACGCTGTCTGAATGTTATTGATTGTATGTGTTGTGTAATTAATTGAGAAACAACGTGAAAATTATATTAAATTAACAATGTGTAGCTAATGAGTTGTCAGGGGTCAACGATTTTATGTCGAGTACTTTTTTAAAACAGCCAAAGTATGGACCAAACTTCAAAAATATTAAACTTAAAGTTATCTTTAAATTTACTGAAAAACCATTCGTTTAACACGTTCAAATAGGCAGACACAAACATATGATATTTTAAATATATGTAATCTGTTATGTCTGTTATGTATACTCGTATAAGTTACATATAACAGTTTTGAAATATCTTTTCATTACTCGCTTATACGTTACCAAATATCATATATCGCTGGAAGTATATAAAGTCGTGAAGCCATGTGACGTATCATGATGTCATATAACGGTGACGTCACATAAATTTGTACGAAACAGCTTCTGATAGAGACAGTTTCCAGGTGGAATTCATTGTGAACAGGTTTTTACGAGCTGTTCAACTTAATAAATCAGTTTTATGCGTCCGCTATCGGTGATAGCGCGTAAGTAAATTTTTTATGTCTTATAACATCACTCGTAAAAAATATTTATGATTAGTAAAGAAAAGATGAGTAAGGATTTTGTTTTTTTTAGTAATAAGGGAAAATGTACAGATGGGTCACCTGAAGAACCAATAGGATTTAATACCTCACTGTTTAAGGTATACAAGAATGTTACTTTTATTTCATCACTCCACTTCCTTTTAAATAGATATGATAAGTGTGATACCTTACCCCTTTTCCCCTAAAAAAAGAAAGAAGAAGAGTTATTTTATTTTTTTGACAAGATCTTGGGAGAGCGACGCTTCGGCATGAATAGGCTGGCTCGACCGGAATGATACTACGGCCTCACAGAAAACCAGTGTGAAACAGTGATTGCGCTGTGTTTCACTGAGTGAGTGAGGATACCAGAGGCTCATACCTCAACCCCTTCCCCCATCATTATCACTATCCCAGACCTTGACAATAGCAAACATATAAAAAAATCATGCGCGTACATACATTAATGTGATTGGTTTTTATATATATATAGATTGTTGGTGTTGGTTATAAGTTTATATTACGCATATTTATCAGTATCGGTGTATTCAATAGTAGATGATCAAAATTAATAAAAATACTAAAGACGCCAGTATTTTTTATGTTGAAGAAAATAAAAGACAACGCCCGTATATTCATTGTATGTACGTATGTATATATGTACATGTAAGAAATATTCATTGTCGTAGAATACTTTACAAACTTAAAAACGAAGACAAAGTACAACCAGACTCCAGTTTACCCACAACACTTAACACTGTAGAAAGCGGCGTGGCGACAGCTTTAACCACTACGCCATTCAAGCAGTTATAAGATATTCGTTATTTCCTTTGTAAAAAGGTATAGATGTGAGAAACAATTTATTTCTGGTTACTAGAAACTTATATGGATAGATAGAGAAAGAGAACGGTGACTCTCCCCACAATCTCAAAGACCGACACTTAGGTTAAAAGGCCGTTAAGCGTTTTCCGGCACTTAATATGTCTTACATAAAATGAAAGGGCGCTTATTATCTTGTGGTCCCTTTGACTCTCACATGTCGCCTTTCATCAAACAAGTAAATGAAGAAATCGTTCTTTCTTAAGAACAGGGAACGAATGTTTAAATTTTAAGGAATTGAATGGGAATACAAGAAACTTTGTTATTTAATTATTTATTTATCTATTCGTATGATCTTATAAGGCAACAAATGTGTTATCTAAAACACTTATAAGAAAAATTTAGGAAAATTTTATTTAAGGTGAAATGTTATACACACCCTATTAACCACATTAGCTATTTTACATTGGGTTGTACAATGGTTTATGTAAAACAGTATTTTAATAGCCCAAATAAATATTACTTCTTCTTTGCCTGGGCAAAGAAGAAGTAATAGATTAAAATTCTATAAATAATAATAATAATACATTACAAAATATCAGTTCAGGAGAGTTAAATTATTTAAATATAACATTTCATTTAAATTTTAAAATAGAAATGGTATCCATCGGCGAACAAGTTTAGTTCATGATGCTTGGTAAGTATGTACCATATTGTATCCCTTTTGTTTCATTATGTATTCAAGAGACTTTCGCGGTATACGGTTAATATCATGTACATATGCATAAAGTAGGTAAAACAATCTTAATATTTCCCAACTACATGCTAATTTAGACCATCACATGTATGTATTTATATATCTACATATCTCTTCGATGACAAAGATGTGAGTTCCTGTAGTGAGCATCATAACGGATTGTTTCAATACAAGGTCCCAAGAACTCTTCAGGGGAACAGAAAAGTACAATAATAAATATTAGTATTTTTTTATATATTTCTCTTTAAAAAATTTCTAGATGGCTTGCCAAAAAAATCTATATCACTTAAGAAATTGCTTGCTTTTATATAAAAGGCCAAATTAGCTGATCTCCAATATTTTAGAGTACTCGTTTGTTTGCCAGTCTGTTGCCAGGTACTTGGCTCTAAAGTAATATCATTTTGAATGTTTACTCATGTTCTGGGTTGAATAAATCAGGCTAATTGCTTTGTAGAAGGAATATTGTAAAGTGAGTATGAGTAATGTATATTATAACTTAAGTGGAATAATGTAAATGATATTTTGAATTAGAATAATGAAATAACCTTCAACGATCTTAAACCAAGCTAACCAAGTACCTATATTCATCAGTATTAACTCAAGAACTACGCTCTTGTCGATGCAGTTTTATTCAGCTCTCCCTGTCAAGACCCGTTTCCTTGACCTCCTTATACGTCGCAAACGCTACTTTTTCCTTAATTTGGTCTATATATGTCTCGGTCTTCCTCTTCCTCTATTTGCTTCTATTTTTCCTTTTATAATATTACTTATCAAGTTAGACTGACGTATAAGGTGACCTACCATCTTGCCTCTTCTAATTTCTATAGTAGATATAAGCAGCCTTTTCTCTTTCACACTTTCTAGAACTTCTTCGCCAGCACCACATTTCAGAGCCATCCAATCTTTCTTTATCCTGATTAGTTATTGTACAAGTTTAACAGCCATAAAGAACAATACTCCAAATATAGGATTTTATAAAGCGATTCCAAATGTTTATATTTATTTTAGACTTCAAAAGATGTTTTTTTTTGCATAAAATGCTTGTTAAGTCATCGCAATGCGATATCTGATGTCAGTAGTACATCTAGAGTCAGAAGTTATATGGCTTTCCAAGTACTTGAATCTTGAAACTTGTCCCAGAATTGTAATAAACCTGTACTATGGTAATAAAATTGTTAATGAATTTTAAAAAAAGAACAACAACCCATAATGTCCCACTGCTGGGCTCGGGTCTCCTCTCTGGAGAGGGTTAAGGCCATACGTCCCCACGCTGGCCAAGTGCGGGTTGGGGACATATACATACATATTATACTTAGTAATACCACTCAGAGCGGTAATAGTTATACACTTTGACGCTTTTAATTTTTTCTGACGTGCGGTAGTCCCGTCGGTGGCGGAATCTAACCAAATAAAATAACACAATATGCCAATTTCGTGGTAATCATAGTATACGCCTGAAATAAGAGGAAATCTAGGAATGGATGTTATTGCGCCACGAAGACTACTGATGCTACTTTTTGTTAACATGTGGAACCCTCTTTGGACCGACACTCTATCAGGGTTTTGTAACGCGGTCGTGCTGACGAGCAGATCGACTTCGACTTAAGATATTCGAAGCTTTCCCAGCACCTGACAGGCTTATGGGCGAACTCTCTATTTAGATGACGTATGGCAAACGCAGATATATGCTCTTAGCACATAGACTTCTGCCTCTCGCAGTTGGCCACTGAAAAGGATGGAGGAAAAAATGCGGCTGTATTGCCTCCCTGTCTACTAAACGATGACCGGCTGGAGTTTCCAGCCAGCTCCAGTGCACTGATATAAGCTATTGACGATAATGATATGATGATTAACGTAGTAGTCTGTTAAACAAATTAAGTTACTCAGCCTCAACAATTAACACGTCTCAATCTATTTATTTTGACTCATGATTTTTTGCCACAGAAAGGTTTTGTGTATTTTTCAGTTCAGTCTTTTTAAGAATCCCTTAATTAGCATTAGTAGTTTTAAGTGGTTACCCCGTTGACTGTAGTAGGTCTAAATAAATGAATAATTAATTGGATATTTCCAGGAAACTTGTGCAGAATGTATGAGTATTTCGTGTTATGTGTTGAAATGTGAATATATTATAAACTCATTTATTTATTGTCGTGAGTATTTAGTACAACTTTTTACTATAACAGCTGCCAAAATGATTCTAAAGTCTCTAACGCAAGGCATGAGTAGAGTTCGAGAATGGTAGTCACCATCCTCATGTGAATGCGGATAAAACAGTATGGTGACTACACTAAGGAAAATTTCTGTGGACTTACTATTTTATTCCTGTCTTCTCTTATTTCATTAGTAATTGTCTCTCTTTGTTATGAGTGTATAAGCTTGAAGCTCAGACTTTACGTTCTGAATATTTTATTCTGCTTCCTATGGTTAAATATTCCTTGAGCCCCTTCTTACTGACAGAGGCTACTAGTGCCCGATAAGGGTAATCCCTTTTTCTTTTTCCTGTTACCCAACTCATCTGTGACACTGTTATGATCGCAGAGCTGTACAATTCCTGTACAGAATTTACATTTTATTACTTTTCTGTGTACTGTTTAATATCTTCAGAAGATAGATTTTTTTTGAATAACCCAGATAACTATTCAGTTATCTTGAAGAACTTATATTGTATACTTTTGATCCCGGAACCTCGTCTTCCTCTCCTATCGCCGGTAGCATGATGTTATAAAGCGTGAACAAATATTGTGACCATAAAAAACGTTACAGGGGATAACTTCAATAGATAGACATATGCTGTTGCAGACTTTTTTTAAATTTTTCAAAGGGGAATAATTATTTCATACATATACTGATCCAAGGGTGATCTTCTAGCGTACGTCACACACCACACACGCTATTGACAGGCATGGGGAATCCTTGGGCATCCTTCTCGACATGGCCAAGGTTTTTGATAGGGTTTGACACCGTTCGCTTCTTTCTAAACTACCGACATTCGGCTTGATCCCCAAAAACTGCAGCTGAGTTGCTGCATTTCTGCACTAGCGCTGCATTAAGTCTTTTGAGACGAATGTGTGTGCTCCGTCCCGTCGCTCACACTGTTTCTTCTGCATATTAATGACATGCTAGCCCTTGGTTACATTCATTGCTATGCAGACGACAGCACAGTTCATGGGCGATTTTTTAGACATACTACAACCAACAAAAAAGAGTTTGATTACAATAGTATTGGGCTCTGCCTTTGATCTGTAAAGTGGTTAATGCAATTATTTTCATTTTATTGTGTTGTTATAGTAAAAACAAATTCATTGAAGTAAAAACCATCCAAACTGAACTCCGCTTGTGCTGTGTTTCATCAAGGGAGTGAGGATACTGGAAGCTATTACCCCAACCCCTATCTCCATCGCCCTTCGCATCCCACAAAAAGCCGGCAACACACTTGTCACGCCTCTGGTGTTGCGAATGTCTATGGGCGGCGGTAATCGCTTAACATCAGGTGGTAAGTCTGCTCGTTTGCCCCATTCCACAAAAAAAAACTATATCTCGTTGGTGTATAAGGGTAAAAGATATTTAAAATTGCCTGAAAAAAGCTGACGTCACGTCCATAATTCAAAACCGTTTGATCGTGTAGATAATTAGACGTTTTAATCCAAAATTTCACTAGAAAAAATTCATTTCATCGTGAAAGCTATTAACTTGTAAAAGTAAATTGTTTTGTAATTGAATGCTGAATATTTTATCATTACCTGCTTTCAGGTACTATAGCTGATTAAGTTTATATTTAGAATACGTTATGTATGCGTAACTTCAATGATTTGATATAAATTTGCGTAAGTTCAGATATTTATAATATTTCATTCAAAAAATTCAAGCTTGTCTTTTAGAAGCACAATAAATACTTCGTAGAGTAGTTAGTTTTTACCCGACTATGGCTAAGCCGAAACGGAGCTTAACAGTTTTGACAGTCTATGCACGTATGTTTCGCCATGGTACCTAAATTACTATACCCATTTCAATTAATGAACTATCAATTCGTAATTATGAGAAGATTTTACGCAATCGAGTTTTGATTAAAGTTTTTCATATTCATAAATCTGAAGCAATTAATACCTAATTTTCAATTAGTTATTGAATACTACGTATTATACATAATAAGCAGTAGAGGGTCAGTATGAGACAGACTGAAAATTCAAATGAAAAAAGAGTTTATGAGGAATGTAAGGCTGAAAGCGTGTAATAAGTTGTGCTTTGTAAAAAGAAAGGATCAAATTGTGATAGTAATTATAATTTCTTTACATTTGATCGCCAGCATGTAAATAATTTCGTTTCATCACAGGTCTACATAATGTTTATAAAAAAAATGATTGCTCATTCTCAAAATTCAGGTCAATAAACAGTAATTTTTGTCACCGTTTTATCTACTTGAAAATATATCTCATTTCATATAATATGATAACACGCATTTTTGAGTTATATATTCTAAATAGTAATATTTTGATGAGCTTAAACAGTTTATACCTATTTATTTGAGTGTATTTTATTGTATTGGACGCAATGTATTGGAAGCAATAAATCGGAATTTATTAGACACATTTTTGTTTGGTAGCCTACTTTATATACGCTAAGAACAAAAACTTAGACAATAAAGCTTTCGTGTACGAATTTTTAAGTAGTCTTATAAATATAAATGTAAGTTTATTTTGATGTCATGTCTTTTTAATAACTGTTGTTAACATGCTCAGAGGTATAAGAAAGGAGGGCCATGTTACGTCAGACACAAAGTACCCTCTCCTGACAGTGGCAGTGACAGGCAGTGGGATATTAAGGGTTGTTGATGGTGATGATGAAAGTAATGTGATCTATGTGCTGTTGGATTAAGAATACAGAGACTCTTCACTTCTATTCATCTAAGAAAAGGCAACTAAGCGATCAAATTATTCAGGACTACATCAGTGCAAAGAAAAGAAAAACTAGAAACATTACATAGATCCCTCTATCTAGACAGCTCGGTAAACCAAAGCCTGCTTCCAAAGTTGATGTCAATGACCAGCAATTTATTGTACAGGCCAACTAGAAACTTTTTCTCTTTCTTCTGTTGGTCTATTGTACTGTTTCTAGCGATACCTAGCTTTTTTGTATAGGAAGTAGGCAGGAACCTTAAGTTACTACCGCCACCAATACCTACAGGCTGCTAAAAAGTCACAGATGTGTTGGAGTACCCATTGATTCTGAAAACAAAAAACTGGCTAAGTGCAAGTCGGCTTTGCACACCGAGGGTTCCGTACAAACCTATAAGTTATTATATGATGTAACTAAAAAATCCATTATCTGTGCTGTAAAACGGTGCTTGTTGCCTGTAGACTATGATTCGATTGAGCGTCAAAAATATGGTTGAACTCATATACTCTTACAAAATATATAACATGAAACATATAACGGGTAATAAATAAAAAAAGCTATCTCTTTTACCGTTACTTATATAAAACCTATATCGATAGATGGTACAAAAACCAATTAACAAAAAATACTTGAATTTTGAACCAAGCTATTACTTGGAACACTCGAGCATAACTATCAAAGCCATAGCGGTGTTTGCCTTAGTCAGGTTTTAAATTAAACTGGACGGGAGGTAAAAAATCCACGAAATCAGAAACTGCCTCAAACGGACCTGAAATTATATGACACGGTACATTAATAGAGGAACAAATTTTTCTTTGAAAATAGCCAAAACCATTTCATAATGATATGAAGGAAGGAAAAGAGATGTAAGAAATGAATGTGTTCTTCTCCTGCTTCTTTTAAGTTAGCCACGCCCAGGACTATAAAGGTTACATTAATTTGATTTATCATTCATCTTATCAATATTATTTATAAGTTGTTTTTTTATATTTCTAACTCTTCTAGTTTTCTTCTGATTAATTTCATTGCGGGCTCCGAGACAGTTAAATTTATCCTCAAACTTCCCGAGTGTCATAACTCATGGGTCACTGCTTGATTCCGATGTACTGGAATTATTAAATGAGATGAGTCACCTGAAGGTAAGTTTTTACGGTCTTCCATGGACACCTGTTACAAGAATATTTTCATTTTCCTAGCCTATATTATTTCCAAGTTTATTTGGATTGAAGTACTGGTTCAACTGGTTTTACTTAAACGTCAGTTTTCCATGAAGCGACTGGCATCAGAAATCCGTAACCCTGAGGGTGAAGTAAATTCAAATATACTAGTTGCCAGTATATTTGAAGTCGCTAAGTTACCAATAATGATTACCATAGATGTACATGAGAACCGAGATGGTTTAATATGCTCTCCGAGGTACCAGTGTGAGAGGCAGACAAAAATCAGTACTCATTCCACTATTCTTAGTCTTGGGTCTCTAATTAATAATTTTCACCTTTACACCAACAGCCTCCTCAATATTATATTTAACATATACAAAAAAATGTTACCACAATCTCACCTAATCCGGTGCCCCATTGCTTTCCAACTCGACAACCAGGTCGAGAGGCAAAACTAGCGCTACACCGTAAAATATTAAATTTAATGACCGGCTTTTGTCACAGCCGAGTTATTGCGCGCTCACCCTGTTGCGTTTTTAATTATTAAAAAGCTAATTTTGTTTGGGTTAGCGTGACCTCTAAATCTTAAAGGAGTTTAATGTGTTATTTGGAACGTTGTTGAAAAGATTTCAACAAAAATGAGGTCTTAACTCGTGGGTTTAGGTTTAATGTATTTTCTTAATTTTCTGGCTTGGTTTAAGTAAACGGTGTGACGTAATGATGAATAAAGATTCAAAGTGAGGCAGTTGGGAACTCGTTTTTATGTAGACTGACTTATTTATCAAGTCATTAGTATTAGTTATAAAATTGCTATGGTAAAATATTTGGCTTACGCATTTTGAATACGATTTAAGACGTTGCAATGATCACTATAATAACTTTAGACATCCCACACGCGGACATCTGGTCCAAAACTCAATAAACATAATAAATATAGTCATGTGGCGACTACCACATACAGCGCAACAACATAAAATATATAACAGCGCCATCTACCGAAGAAACATCGAACTACGGAGCAACGTAGAAAACTAAGAAACTACCAATCCTAAATCGCGCAATAGAAGTTCTCACGCCGATTAACATATATACAACTTCCCAACATTTACCGTTGGGCAGTGGCCCGCCAGGCGTGATCACCTCGCCTGGTCGGAGGATCCTCCCTTTGCGTTGGAGGAATATGTTACCCAATCCTCCACAGTGGGGTGACCCCGACGTGACTCTGCCACCTGACAGGGTGCTGTGATCTCCTGGATACGATCCGCTAAATCAGATAACTGTTCTAGAGAATGGGTACTTTGTGATGCTAAGATCGTTTGAATATTATTAGGCAGACGGTTACTCCAGATAGTCTTTATAAAATCTTCAGGTACAGAAGGTCCAGCTAAATCCAACAAATGCCTCAAGAATTGTGAGGGTTTACGATCTCCTAGTACTTCGTGGGTGAGCAACTGCTTTACCCTGTTCTCCTGTGATGCAGATAATCGCCGAATTAACTCTGTTTTTATTTTTGGATATCGGTTGTTGACTGGAGGGTTGACGATAATGTCTTTAACTGCTTTTGCGTGGTGTAGGTCGAGGTGAGTGATGACATGAGTGAATTTTGTTGCATCATCCTCTATGCCTATAGCCTCGAATAGTCCTTCTAGCAATGCAAACCAGATTTCAGGGTCCTCGGGAGCAATAGCGGGTATTTTTATGCTCATTTTTCGTGAAACGGTAACAGGTTTAGCGCGGCGTACCGTTATGTGTCTTTTGCTGTCTGATGTTGCGGCAGTTTTTGCTGAATCGCTACTATCACTCATTGTGTTCTTGACGGGGTCACCAGATGTGGTATAGGTATACTCACAGAAAGTTCCAGAATCAAATGAAAGTTGAGTTGAAGGAGGAACAAAACTTTAATGTCACTCACAAACAGAAGGATAAAGTTCACAGTAATTAATACATTAAGTTTAGATGAAAAGGAATACAATTAAAAGACATACAACAACACGCACGATACTTAGCTATTCTAATTATGATAATCACCAACTAATACAATTAACGCAACACGTCAGGTTTCGCGCGACCGAGGGCAGTTCGATACTCAATTCATCGATACGCTTGCACCGGCCGATTACTATAGGCCTCGTAAGAAAGGGTGTGGTCCCGTTACGGCAAATGTATACAATATCAATAAATATTATTTGATTTACTTGTATTATTTATATTAATAGTAATTGTTATTTATTCTAATAGTAATAATATATAGTGATAAGAAAAGAGTAATAATATCAGATAATGAAATGTTTACATAGATATAAATTCAATAGAATAGGAAATAGAATATTATAAGGATTGACTTCGGATAGTATAAATATGTGTATCTATGTATGTAAACCTCCTACAGTCATATAATTTTTAAAGGATCAAATCATAACAAATCATCACACTTGCCATCCAAATATAAAAGACATGATGAACAAACTCATCACATAATTATATTTTCTGGGCAAGAATCGAACTACTAAGCTCACTAACGACTGTACCAAAAATTACCCAAGAAGAATATTAATACCAGAATAAAAACAGTAAGATGAATGAAGAAGATTTATAAAATACTCGCACTTCCTTATTTTGTATGTTCACTCTCATTAATACTCATTCAATAACTTATATTTTGTCGTGTAGAAACGCCCTCTTGCGGAATCGAACTGATTAAATCAACGGTATGCTAATTTACGTCTGTAATAGGAGTGATCTGGGAAAAGCTAGTAGTATGGACCCTCGATTCAACAGCTTTGCCTAATCTGGCAAACACAATCAAGGTAGAATAAACTCAGTTTTTTTTTAAGACAACTCCCGCATTAGGAATCTACATTCATGTGTCGCGGGGATCTTTACAAACATACATGAAACGGACTCAAAGTACACCCAGACTTAAAACAACAATTTATGGAACACACAAAGTGTTGTCCCATGTAGGGTTTGAACCCACAATACTTGGCGCAGTAGGAAGTGGTGTGGTGACCACTGAAACCACTAGGCCAATCGTGTAGTCTAAGTTGTATGTATTGGAAAGCCCGCTCATGTTACAATGCAAACATGGCAAAATTAGCAATTCTCCAATTGATTCGTTCTCTTCAATGAAGCGCTCAACTGTTATTGAAGTGCGTCATGTAAGGAAACAGTACAAAGACAGCCTTTGAACTGTGTTTGAAACTGAGGAGGTGTGTTACAAAGGCTTGTTAGCTGCTACAGCTATTTGTTGTCTAGCTCAAGCATGAATACGCTAACTAAATTAATTTATCTGATGTTTAGGAATATAGTAATCGTAATTTAAGTATGACTTCATATGTTGAATACGTTATGAATTATGTTAGAAAAAAAGTCATTTTAAATTACGTATAGCGTATACGTAGATATGCTGAGTAACCTGTATAGAATCAGAAACGTCAGAATACTGGTAGTATTGTTTTTTTATTTTACTTTTTTCAATGACAAAAAAGCTAATATTAAACAAGCTTAATTGCTGTGGTTTGTTCAGTTAACCGGAACAATATCAAGTAATTATATATAATCGGTATTATTATTAATCCAAAATGGCCATCGTAACAAATTGGTAGCGTACATATTTCTGAACAATCCACCTAATATTGGTATCAAATGAAAGGGCTTAAGGTTTCTTTTATTAACAAGTAATAGAAGCTTGTTTTTAAAAAATACGTTTAAAATTAATCACTTACCTACCTACTGCTTAAAAGTTAGGTAGGTATTACATGCAAAGAAAAAAAAAATGTTTTTTAAGTAGGTATTAAAAATGTAAAATCACAGTGAGTAAAGTTATCTCTTACAAGACTTATCCTTATACGTTAAAATTTTGAAAATTAATATTTTCTATGTGAAATGATAGCATATTCACATGTACTATTTTCACTTCCGATGCATAAATTCTTCATACGGCTTAGAAGGAAGCCAGCGGAATTAAACAGGGCATGTTGCGCAGAATACTTGGAAATATGTTAGCATTTACATTTATTTAGCGAACACATAATACGAATAGAGATACAAAGCAGCAGATATTTCTGTAGGTTTGTTTGTCTGTAAAATTACAAAGTGAAAGATTTAACATATTTAATGGTTTCTAAGTTCTATTGAATGTGTTGCATTTGTATTGTATTCGGAAAAAAGTAAAGTACACCTAAGTTGAATTGATAGCATGGACTTACAGGAAATTACTGTTGGATTTTTTTTTCTAGTGTAACTGAGGATGCAGATCTAGCCTCCGCCCTTCTAGTGAGTACATGTAAGGCTGTGGTCTCGAAGCGCGGAGTGGCAGTGCAGATTCACCGCTGCTCACCGCATCGCTGCCTTTGAGGCCAGTTCCATATAAATCTATTCTCTCTTCTCGCACCGCAACTCCCCTACTCCGCTGACTCTCTTTCTGCGGGTTCAAGAGATAAAATACAGTTGTAATTCTAGAGTTGCTGGTGTCTCCGGGCGGCGATAGTAACCCGCGTTTGATTAAAATTGGTTGACTCATATACTCATTTACATTTCAAGTTCATTTTACAGTCTATTGTTATCGAGTAGTTTTTAAAATATTTAATAGATGGTTGCATGGAATGCTACAAAACATAATATCTTTATTTATAGTTTAAATTCACAGAAATATTAAAACGAGAAAATCCAAGACAGGAAAGTAGTCAACTGAAAAAGCGTAGACAAAGGAATATATTTTTGTATTAAGCATACCAACCTGCTGTATTTCGTTAATAACGCCACGATATCTTTGAGGAGCCTAACATCTGGCTCTGAAATTTTAATCTTATTTCCATATATATTAGGCTTAAAGTTCAGCAATGGTGGAGGAGACGTTTCTAAGTGAGTACATATATACGGTTTTATTGTCCTCGTATAAGAGTACTCAACTTATGATTGAGTTTTTGTATAACATTGTTACAGGGTTAAGTCTAATATGTTGTTTTTATTGCGCCGATACCATTCCCGTGGGTTATCAATTTCAAACTAAAGCTTTTTATTTGAAATTTGTGCTCAACTATATAAATGTTTTCATTTCATTTCATTTGTGATTGGTTTTCATACAATTTAATTTTGTCCGAGAACAGGAACTAATAAATGTATTTCAGCTGTAGTTCATAGATTAGAGCAGATTAATTTTATTTTGTTTCGCATAAAACAGAATCGAAATAGTTGGTCCAACAGGAAACAATACTGTTTCCCAAACGATGATGTGGCAATCTCATGTTTCTTATATAAAAATGCTTCCAAGTGTAGTGATATGTGCATCGTTGTGAAATCACCTGTAGACAAACATTCTTCCATAAGCTTAGTTCAACTCAAATTCAAAGTACTTAGTTCTTACAAAAACAATAAAAATGAAAGCACAAAAATTCATTCTCGAAGACTCAGCTTCTGAAATAAACCAGGTCTAAAAGCAGCTTTGCCACCTTAAGCCGTTTGCACGTCCTATAATATGAAAAATGGGTGATATATTTGACTTGACTTGACTGCCTTGGTGGCGCAGTGGTAGCGTATGCAACTATTGGGCTAGAGGTCTCGGGTTCGATTCCTGAGTCGGACCAAATGTTTGTATGATCTGAAAATATTTGTTTCGGAGTTTGGGTGTTTTCTATGTATAATATGTACATACATATTATACATATTATACATATTAATACATATATACGTTCGTTCTTATAAATACATATTTACAAGAACGAAAGTATATATGTATTAATATCAGTTGTCTAGTATCCATAGCTCTACTAAGTTTGGGACTAGACTGCGTTGTCTGTTAAAAAAAAAAGTCCGAAAACAAAATGTCCGAAATATATGCAGTTATAAAAATTAAATTTAAACAAAAAATTACATTAGAAGTTATAAACATAAAATATATATATGATTCAGTCACGAATGAGGGTATGATATTAAGGTTTTTCATTTTCATATGTGATATAATTTAAATAATTTTAGTAAGTAGTGTATGTGTACGTATGTATATATATGTATGTATGTGTGTATATATATGTATGTATGTATCTGTGTATAAATTAATATATGAAGATATATGTATATGTGCCCGATTATATTCATAAAAATTGAAATTTTTCTTTAAAATTAATTGCACCGTCAACTGCTACAGTCTCTCCAATACTTTTTGATCCATCCTAAAGTTGCCTGGAAGAGATTGCTTTTGGCTATAAGGCCGCCCTTTGTACATTATATTATATGTTGATCATTTTATGTATTCCATTAATATTGTAAAAACGGTGTACAAATATAAAAATATTTCTATCTATCTATCTATATTTTGGAACTTTCGTTATACATTTCTGAAGTAGATTCCAATTTTGTTTCTTTTCAGAAAATATGTAAAGTTTGACACGAATGAGTCCTCTAGCATATTAGTAATAAAGTACAAAATTAAATTCTTGCAACCAAATAACTTTATACATTTCTACACTTCATATTATATTGGCTGAGCAGAGACGCACCATCGCATTATTTTTATACGCGCGTGTACATGAGTCTACGCGTAAATAATTCCAATATCAAGAGCGCGGAATGAATAATTAATCAATTCAAATCGATTGAGAGGCGATTAGACGACTTATTTTTTTATCGATATGGAAAAAGGGGATAAAAGAAATACGAAAAGACGTAGGATGATAATATGCTCAGGGCTTACCCAAGGTTCATTTTAGTATAAAAATTCCACGAGTGATATTTATAGACTTGGAGTGTGGTACTTAACAAAGACGCGACAGGTCGCTTCACTTTAAAGGGCCTCTCTTTATTAAGGAGTGTACCGACCTGGTAAGTCGGTGTCGGGCGAAGCACGTGATTAAGACTGTTCTTAATAAATATCGTTTGTAAATAAGGAATCTTAATAAACGAATATTAAATTACAACTCTATGTAGGAGGTCGATAAATGTATTGACTGATAAAATATTTAATTACACTTTGACAACGTGAATCTTTGAACATACAACTATAGTAGGCTGAATCTATTTTTTAAGGAGAGGCATGTATACTGGACTATATATCTTTCGACACTATTAAAGGCTGTTGTTTATCATGATAGTAAGTCAAAGGTTAAAGGCCTCCAATTTTCTGCTAATAGTCCATCATATAAACACAAGAGCATACTTTTTTCTGGGACTTCCCCCGTGTTATAATTTAATGTGCTCGTGGGTAACTGCTGTTGGTTCTGGTGTACAGGAGTTACAGCAGTGAGCGTGTGGGCGAGATAAGTCCCATTAATTCATTATATATTATGCTCAGGTATACGACTTGATTTGGTTCTCTTATTCATTCTTATAAGAAATATTTCTTTCTCTTACTGACTTCCCGTATTATTTACCAACGTTATTTTCGATTAATATCCAAAGCGCTCATGTGACGCCAATCGTTAATTGATTGAATAAAATTTTTTGAAGTAAGCAAAATGTAAGCAGTAAGTATACCTCGACTTACGTATATTTGATAGACGTAACTAAAATATATGTGTGTAAATGTATGATATTAAATGATATTTTTGTGACCTACTCTGACAACCCAAAGTATAAAAAGCTGTAATATACACGACTACAAAGAAACTTTTGATAATGTTTATATAGTCTTTGTATCCTATTGTTATAACGAACATATTAATATCCTATGCATTAAAATTGGTTTAGCAGTTTAGGCGCTACGGTGGAACATACTATCATACATAGAGTTCCAAAACTATTACCTTTCCTTTTAACGTCATTGTAGTCGGATAATAAACAGTCAATGATGACGACTTATTAAACAGAGTTTAAATAGACGATATATTGACTCTACAATGGAAATTAAAATTAAAATGGAACAGACGGACGCGTTTACCGCAACTGATACAGACTGACAGCAAATTTATTACGTATTGTGAATGAGCCACTTGCAACTGTATTGTTTATGAAATTACACAGCATATTGATTTTTTTATGGAATAGGGCGCAAACGATCAGACGTATCACCTGATGGTAATCGATTGCCGCTGCCCATGGACATCCACAACACCAGAGGCGTCACAAGTGCGTTGCCAGCCTGTTGGGGCTGGGGAAGAGGGAGGAGGGGACTCTATGAAATATTTTTCTGACGGATAGAAAATGATCTCATGTATGGGGAGGACTTCTCGGATAACTCGTAAGATAAAAGTTGTTAGTGAAATAAATCAATTAAGAGTGTCATCACTGGGTGTCGGAAAAGCCGTTTATGGTAGCAAACTACCGATAACACAGGTAAAACATATTCTTCTTCTCTTCTCCGGGTGCCTCTTCAATCCTGAAGCTTGGTCATCAGCTTCCTATACTCCTGCTTGTCATTGGTCAGGCGGAACAGTTCCTCAACGCAGGTGATACCGGTTGACTCTCGGATATAACGTAGCCACGATTTTTTCCTTCGTTCAGCGCGTCTCTTCCCTTCCTTTCCCATCATTATCAGTTGAAGCAGCATATATCTTTCGTCCCTAAGCACATGGCTGAGATATTCAATTTTGCGCTTTTTGATGTTTTGCATTAGTATTTTAGGCATGTCAACGCGCTGGAGCACAGTATCGTTTCTGATCTTTTGCGTCCAACTGATGCGAAGCATGGGACGGTAGCACCACATTTCATATGTCAAAGTAAAAGATATGGAAATTTTGAAACAAAGCCATCTGACGTGCATTGTTCTGTAGTAGATCAATGTCTCCTTCCAATGACGTGGATTATTTTAGATTGTTGATGATGAACAAGTATTTTTTTGATTTATCTAATACCTTATCCTTTAAATGAGCAATTCTTGTATATATATATAATCTAAATGCCTAAAAAAATTTATAATAAAAATTTCGCGTAAAAATTTTTACTGCCTTGAAGTAGCGTGGTAGCGTATGCGACTGCTGTGCTTGAGGCCTCGGGTTCGATTCCCGGGTCGGTCCGAATGTTTGTATGATCCGCAAATATTTGTTTCGGAGTTTGGGTGTTTTTTATGTATAAAATGTATGTATTTGCAAAAAAAAGTATATATGTATTTACATCAGTTGTCTAGTGGCCTTAATATATGGATCATACTGAAATCCTCTCAGAGAGAGCGTTGTGTGATAGTTATCTAAAATATTTATTATTATAATTTACGATTGTTATTATTAACTGCTTCGTTGGGCTAGTGGTTAATGTACGCGACTATAAATGGTCGGGATGGCGTAAGAAAGCGGTTCCCGGATCTCTCTCGTCTCAGGCGCAGAGTGGCACACCGTGTGGTTTTAGTCGGTTTATTTCCGACACACCGCCCCGCCGCAAACCCCGGTGGTGTAAAGGCCCGAGGGGGTTTCCACAGGTAAAAAAAAAGTGACTACAGATTAGAAGATAACGTTTTAGGTTCCCAGGTTGGACTGCTATTGGTTTTGATTTTACTTACAAGAAATTCTTAATAGCAGCCTGGAGTTTGAAAGATGGCGGTGTTTTCCGCCCATGTCTCGGAGAGCACGTTAAGTCGTCGGTCTCGGTTGTCATGAATATCTATGGCAATCGTTATTGAGGAGTCAGTGCTCTCAAATATACTGATAACTACTTCAACTTTCGAATTCAGTTAACCCTCATGGTTACGGCTAGTTACTACGTGTAAAAACTGATATTCAGGTAAAACCGGTTGAACTTGTAGCCGACCCCAAATTTGAAGAATAATAAAGTTTAGGAAGATGATGAATGTTATTGTTAAATCTCGGAAACGTCTTCTACAACCTTCATGAAATTTTGTATGAAGGGGGTTTGGGGTGATAAATCGATATGGCTAAGATTAATTTTTACAATATAACAAAAAAAATACTTAGAAAAGCTCGGTCATTTAGGTACTCATTACAATGTTTAGTTCAGGATTAAAACCACAAAAATTTTGTATATTCAATGAAACTATGTGTATTTTGAAATCTGATATCGTTTTAACTACAATGTTTTCTGAGAGATAGCTTTAGTTGATTTACAATACAAACTTCATGTTTCTGAATTTTATGATCAAAGTATTGTTTTCCACTATCTTATCTTACCATCATAAATATAAAATTATTTATTGAACATAACAAATGGAGGAATGTTTCGGGTAATTTAGTACTTATAGTAATAAAGTTGTGTATTGTTTGAGTACCAAAGGACGTAACTAAATTGATCTGTTCGTTGCAAAATATATTTCAAAATGCATCTATACTAATAGAATATACTTATACGCTTTCACGGCTAAATGACTGCACCGATTTTAATAAAACTTGTCATTAAGATACTTTGGTTCTTAAGGAACGACAAGGGAACTATGGGCAATTTCTAGTTTATTAGCAATCAAAAAATAAGTCTGCCCGTGTGTATGTCGGTTATCGTAAGAAATAGTAGCGTATGTCCTTAAAGAATCAAAGTATCGCCATGCTGAATTCCATTGATATTGGTACAGTGATTTAACCGTGAAAGTGTAAAACTTAGATAGATACACGAATTGAGGTTTTTTCGTTTCTTTATATTATAAATATGGACTGTAATTTTTATAACATGGTAACATACCAAAATTAAAGCAAAAATTAATCACGAACGAGATTGCGTTGTTAAAATCGGTTCTAAAAATCCAACAAAGCTAAAAATTACCATTCCTAATCTAATAATAATATGTCCAATAAAATCCTTACGTTTTCCTTTAATATTCCGTCCCGAATCTTTTTGTAAAGTTGATCTACTTTTAATTCGACATTACGAAAATATGAAAATCCTCAGTCGACAGTCTGCTCTGGATTGCTTACAGCAGAATGTGAGCTAAGCTCAATTATTTTTTCATTAAGCGTTCGAAGTAAGTATAACATATGTAATGGTCTATTAATGACTTTCGAACGAACGTGAAAAAGCAACATTCGTATGTGTTTTGACGAATATCTCTGATGAGCTTTTTATTTAAAGCATTGAAATGAATATCATACTGACTCATTCATTCATGTTCTGTTACACGTGTATTCATGAATATTACTCAAAAACCTGTTAATGTAAAATATTTTTATGGAAATGATTTGCTCATAATACTAGGAAATACATAATATTGTTTAGAATGTTTGTTTGTCACTTTTTTGTTAGAAAATATTTAAAGATTACCGTGGGAGAGCCACGCTTCGGTACGGCTCGGCTGAAGTGATACCACGGCCTCACAGAAAACCAGTGTGAAACAGCACTTGCGCTGTGTTTCACCGAGTGAGTGAGGATACCCGAGGCCTACAATACAACTCTTCCCCCATCCCCTTCTATCCATCCATCCATTCCCAAAGGCCGCCAACGCATTTGTGCCGCCTCTGGTGTTGCGGGTGTACATGGGCGACTGTAATCACTTATATATATACGTCTGATGGTTTGTCACCGATTCCATAAAAAAAAAATATTTTTGAGTAAAAGAGCTTTCCACGCCAGTCTTAATAAATTGGAATTAATATTATCTTTGTTAATGTGGGTGTTTTATTTGAGCGTACAGGTTTGAGTATTGCTATATTTTGTTAAGACATATTTACAATGAGTATGGTGACCACTACCTTAGGAATCTGATCATACTATCCACCAGGCTGAGTAGAGTCAATTTGACCGGTTGACAGGTTAATAAAAAGAGTCTCTTTGCGTTCAGTACTTTCATATTACATAATATCGCTTTTATGGATATAAAGCTAATAAAAGTAAACCTTAGAAAATACCAATTAGTGTTGTCTAATGCACTCAGTAGCCACTCGTATGTCGTGTATGTATGTATATAAGTATAAGTAGTATATCATAACTATAGTGTATGATGAGCACCAGAATCTCGATAGATAATCAAAATTTATCAGAATAGTGTCTCGTAAAATATTGTACTTAACAAATATTTAGTTGTAACTAAAGATTTTGCATTATAGTAACATGATTGCTAATAAATATACTCATAAACAATTGTAGAAGATGATTTCAGCATAAACAGACCGGCTCGACCGGGGCACAAGTACAGAAAATCAATTTGAAATGACAGCGTTCGTGCTTTCGTGTTTGGCGTGGGTCACCATGGTGCATTTTTGCATCGTCTGAATTCTTAATGAGTATGATGACCACTCTTGGATCCTGCTTACGCTTTCCATCAGGCAGAGTAGTAGAGTCATTTTGGTAGGGTAATACACAAAATAAGACTCCAGGAACTCATCGGCAGCTTTTGAACTGCTCGGCCCCAAGTGTAGAACACTATCACTTTCACATCGTTCTATAAAATAACAGGTGGAACAGCGAACCGTCTCAGATAACACCCCTGGGTCGCACAAGGTGTCACCTGTCTCATGTCATTTGCAACGGTCACGTCGACATAAATTACACCATGAAATCTAATAAGCTTCGCAATAACATGATTGTCCTAGATAGATCGGATCCTAAACCTCTACAAGCTCTGACTCTAAGTAATCAGGACGCTAGACACTGGATTAGATATTACTTTGAATATTTTTATAATATTATACAAGAGTATGAAATTTAAACATACTATTGGTATCATCATCATCAGCTTAACATAGTCTACTGCTGGACATAGGCCTCTTCAACTGTACGTCACTTCACGATCCAGATTCTGTAAGTCATCTTGCATAAATCATTACTCCACCTGGCCTGGCACACACGCTAAGGAGTTGGTATATCAGATTGAAAAGATGGTTATTACTTTTATTCCTCTTTAATAAGTTATCATCTCTCTCTCTTAAGTTTGTTTCAACTGTAATACACAATTAATAACAATTCACAATAACCATTAGCCGCATATCATTAGATAACCTCTATTCTCTATTATAACAACTTCGATAGCTTAAAATTTAATAACTAGTTTAAATTTTTCAATATTTAATAAAATAAAATGTCAGAGGTGTAGATAACTTCCGTTATTTTATGATGGAGCTAACTTTATTGAAGCGAATTTGAAACAATGTAGATTTTATGCTACCCCAGGGACAGTTCTACGCTAACAGATCTTTTCGACAATTGAAACTTCTGAAAGTGTTTTTTGGGAGTCTGTTTGTGTACCGTTTCGCTCGAAGAGACGCTATTGATTTTATTTTGTAATAAAATGCAGGTTTAAGTTTTAAGAGAATATCCAGAAATCGTTCTCTATTTTGTTTCTGTTACATATTTCGGAGTGGGAGTGTTATTGATTCCATTATCAAAATAAAATTGTTTCGTGATGTAAAAGATTATTCTATATTTAAAAATCCATTTTTATTGTTATAATAAATGTGTTTAAATTTAACATATAATTGGATGTACATATAATAAATTTCAGCTGTATCGCTTTCAGAATAGAACATAATTAATGTGATTGTGTAAAATAATAACAATGCTTGATTGTACACTTACGACGCGAATTGGCTTCGTACTTGAAGTCTTTGAAATTCTCTACTATAATATGCGTGTATTGCCCATAGAGTACGTTAAGACGTAGGTCCCGGTTGCCATAAACATCTTTGGCAAACATTATTGGGAAGTCAGTGCCCTCAAACATACTGACAGCTAGTTCAACTTTCGAATTCAGTGCTCCCTCAGGGTTGCGGAGGTCCGACGCCAGTCGTTCCGTGTTAAAACTGATATTCAGGTAAAAGTGGTTGAGCTAGTAGCCTACCCCAAATCTTGGGAACAATAAAGACTAGGAAGAAGGAATAAGAATATGCATGCATTAAACATACGTATAAACTTTTCTCTTGAATTACTTTATCTTTTGCTTAAAAAATGCATTAATATGTATTATGAACTTTAAAGGATCTAAGTGAACAGACAACGAAAGCGACTTAATTTTATACTATGTAAAGAAGGATGTGAATAAGGAATTACCAAAATTTTATAGGATAGTCAATAATGAGTCAAACACATTTTATCTTTAAATATTAAACGTTGTAGGTTTTACTAGGGTCAATTTGTCAGGAATTTTGTGAGGAAAATACCTTCTACTGTTTTTATTTTTATTTATTATTTTTCGTTATTGGAAACAAAACACAGTTACATGCTAAAATATTGACTAGATATAACAAAATATTTGAGGTAATGAACATGTTACCCACACTATTGTTCACGAATTAACAAAACAAAATTGAGACGAAATAGTTCATATTGTTACAGTGATACATTTATAGCGCTTATATTGATGATAATAACTAACTTATATAAATTATAAAGATTAAGTAACCTATTTTGTTGGTAAAGCAGACAATAATTTAATGGCATGACTCTTGAAGAGGCTATTAGATAAGGCAAATATGTCAATATCAGTGAAATATTTATTGTATGTATCCACAAGACGTCGTAGAGGTATGCGGATGCCAGCATTAGTCCTACAAGATCGTGTGTGAAAAAGTTGGTATTGATGCGCTCTTCGCCGATAGACTGTTCTTGGTACAGTGTAACAAGTACTACTGTAAGATTATTAGCCATGAAGTATTACTTTAATTAAGTTATTCATAGGTTTACCATCTTATGGTAATAAAAATAGTTCAAATCTCTGTTACACGATAAACTGAAGTCAAAGACACTCATCATCATTATCATCAGCCTATCGCAGTCCATTGCTGGACATAGGCCTCTCCAATTTCACACCACTTAGTTCGATCTATGGCTTCTCGCATCCAGCTCCTGCCAGCCGTCCCGCGCAAATCATCGCTCCACCTGGCCTGTGGATGACCTACACTACGTTTGCCGAGACGCGGTCTCCACTCAAGAACTTGTTTACCCTAACGGTTATCGGTTATTCGGAAAATGTGACAAAAAAGAAAAACAAAAAAAATAGAAGAAAAATAATGAATAATAATAAATAATTCCCTAATAATGTTTTTGACAAAAACACTATTTAACTTAAATTACCGTTAGTAGTAAAATCTAAGTTTCCGATCCCTATAAACTTGAAATAACACAATAGAGTTGTTAATATTACATTTTATTTCGATATTTCAAGAGTTTCATAACGTGACATGTGTGAATTCACCTTCAAATAGACCCAACGTGTATTTCCTTGAGGAAAATGCGCATATTACTCCATACGTATTCAAGTTCGCTCTCCCACGAAATATAAAATAATAAAATACATTGTAAGAACATTTCAGAGCTAATACTGCGTCATAACGTTTCAATCTGCTGGCACATTTCCTAAACATTCTCGCGGCGTCGTGAATTTATATTAGACAAAGTGTAATAGTTGAACGATACAGTTCACGTAGGTGCGAATAGTTAGTGTCGACTATTTCAGTATTATAACGACAGCTGTGCTGGAGTACTGAGTATTTAAGTTAGGCACGCGCGTGTTATAACAATTAAGTTAGTAATTTAGATGTGTAATGAGAAAATTTAAGTATTTTTTGGCAATTAATGTTGGATTAGTGTTTATTCTATATTTGAGATTAGTTATTTAGTAGCAGATTGACCAGCAGTACGGCATCCGTAAGGGTCGATGCCTGGTGATCTTCTGGTATACCTGACACAAAGAGGCTGTGTCCAAACTAGCTGGACAACTACTACTGGACTAGCAAACTAGTTTGGACATTGTGAGAGCCTTCGATCGGATCTGGCACAAAGTGCTTCTTTCGAAACTCCCTTCTTATGGGCTACCCAAGAAATTATGCGATTGGGTCACCAGCTTTCTAGTAGACAGAAGCATAAATTATTTTTACCGTGGTAGAGCCACGTATCGGCATGCATGGGCATCGACTCGACCGCAGTGATACCACAGCCTTACAGAAAACCAGAGTGAAACAGTGCCTGCGCTGTGTCTCACCGAGTGAGTGAGGATACCGGAGGCCCATAATCCAACCCTTCCCCTCATCCCTCTTCCAAACCCCAAAGGCCGGCAACGCACTTGTGACACCTCTGGTGTTGCGGGTATCCATGGGCGGTGGTAATCGCTTACCATCAGGCAATACGTCTGCTCGTTTGCCACGTATACCATAAAAAATGGTGAATGATTCTTATTTCAGTATCAAACGGTGTTAAACATTGTTATATATATGATTTATTCAAAAACTTTTAGTTTCAACGGAGGCTTTTAATAATTATACAATTTTGTAGCGTTACTGTGTATTTTAGTCTTACCTATATAAAGATGAAGATACGGAAATGAGCAAACATTTTCTTATTTGCTATGGAGCTAATACAAGAGCCAAAACATTTAAATTTTAGTACCACAAGCACGAATGGAATCTAAAAAGTAATTTTCAAAAACACCATCAATTTCACTCCCCGGAATATGATAAGGGGAAAAAATTGCAGCTACGGTGTCAGATGAGAGTCTCTTTAGGAGTCCTTTGAAACGCGTAATCGCGAATCGCGCTGTGTTCTTTGTAAGGAGCGCTTCTTACTTTTACGGTGAAGTAGCAAGCTGGCTTGAAAAATATTTTGGTGTATTTTTGGGTATTATGAATTTTTTTGACAATATAAACAAAATAAACTAACATATGCAGTTTACGTTTAATAAAATGTCTTCTCTTTTTAAATTTAAATTTACATTCTTAAAATAATAATAGTAATAATTTAGGCACCTGACACACAACGCTATCTTACCTTATATAAGTACTAGATAACTGATATATGTACATGTTTTTTTTTGTAAATACATACCTTTTATACACAGAAAACACAATAAATCTGAAAAAAATATTTGCAGGTATAGTCTGTATATATTATAATAAAAGAGTGATCATAGATATAAATATGAGAAAAATATGATTGTGCTCATTTTTATACAATTATTTTCCGTAAGTGAGCATCTAACAAGTGATCTTTGACTTAGCAGATGGAATCACTAAACACTACACAATCATACCCATCTAATCTTGAGCTCTGGGTTTTCCACGTTTCAGGTTTATTTTTGCGACAAAACGCAACCTGTGTTCCTTTTAGTTCTAGTTTATCTCTGTTAAAAGGAAATACAAACGTTTGTATAACTTGAGATTTTACATTATCTTTAACAGTGACTCAGTCAAGACAGTCTTCAAATGCACGAGTATATTAAAAAATCACGTCGGGATCACCATTGTAAAACTGATGTTTAATACAGCCAATATAGCAGTGGGTTCTATACTACTATAAGATATAACATGTGGTGGTGACATATTAAAGAGTTAGTCCATTCGTTCTGATTTATTCACACACGGTAAATATATACTAATAATATAACAGTTGACATGACACGACAGTTGAATGACTTTACTCGACAGTTAACAGAGAAGCCCCATTTCATGTTATCCACATTTTTATATTTTTTATCATTAATTTCATTACTTTTTTTATGGATTAGGTGGAATTTTATGGTGGTGGTGGTGGCATAGATTACCGCCGCCCATGGACACCCGCAATACCAGAGGCGTCGCATGTGCGTTACCGGCCTTGGGGGAGGGGAAGGGGGATGAGGGGAAGGGTTGGATTATGGGCCTCCGGTATCCTCACTCACTCGGTGAAACACAGCGCAGGCACTGTTTCACACCGGTTTTCGGAGAGGCCGTGGTACACACCGGTTGAGCCGGCCCATGCGTGTCGAAGCGTGGCTCTTCCAAGGTAAAAGACTATCACGACGAAGACTTGAAGACTAGAAGACTTAGAATCGAAGAGTCGATCCGGCTGGTTGCCATTTCATCAAAAAAAGAAGAGAAATTAACCGAGTACGACTGTCTTGTGCTGGTTACGTTCTTTCGGGCTTATATAAATCTGCTGACTTTGCTAATACATACATATCCCCTAAATATTCATTTGCTTCCAGACTTAGAATTAATTGGGACTTAGCGAATGATTCGGCATGAAATAGTGCAAGCAACGTACTAATTCGAAGCGTTCTTGAGTCTTGAGTAAGCTTCTGTAATACGGTACTTATTGCGTTGTTTAGGTATTATGTTGCTTGTATTGTGTGTTTGATACGAGTGGAGAATTAGTCCTATACGACATGTTCTCTTCTATAGTTTGATATGGCAGGGGTACTAAAATAGATGCAAGATATTATCGTAGAAATAATCAAGTAAAATTATTTAAATTGGTTATTTTAATCTAATCTAAACCTTTAGTATGTAGATCGTTTCGGGGGCGATAAATCTATCTAGCTCGAGATGTATTCATTTGTGGTGTAAGATATTTACTGTACGTTTCATTGTGCAGCGGAGCCAAGGCATTGTATTCACAAATAAAAGTCTCACACAGTAATTCTATTTGACTATTTTTAACTACACATGAACATAAGATATACAGCGTACTTTAGGGAATAGTTTTGAGTTCTATCTTAATTTTTAACACAGTTTTTATATCGCTGTAAGTATCTCGTCGGTAAAGATCTCTCTGTCCGTGCGCACCGCTACCGATCTACCCTCTGTTAAATGATTGTGTCGGTGTACACCCTAGGCAAGAGGTTTGGCTTGAAATAGGTTTAATTTAATTTATATGATTTATATTACAAACAAACAAAATTTTTTGATTAATGGACAACTAAGTAGTACTGCCAATTGTTCGATATATATATAAACAGTTTTAAGCAAAATTAATTTGACAATGTTATAGGTATTAATATAAAAATAAATTTTAATGTGAGTGTGTTAGACACGCACATTAAAATTATACATTATTACACAAAATTATACATTATTAGAAAATTTGCCAAAAAATCCGATCAAATATTTAAAAGCCTGTAACTTAAATAGTAATCGTACTGATTCTTTTCTTTTTTTGATAAGGTGGCCTACCTCGCATTTGAATATACATCTTGTGTTACGTGAGTTTAACAAACACAAAGTAAACCTAGACTTAGAATAACAATTTGTGAATGACGCAAAATGTTGTCACATCACTTGGCGCAGTGGAAAGTGGCGTAGCGGCCGTTTGAACCACTTTTTTTTTACCTGTGAACCCCCTCGGGCCTTCACTCCATCAGGGTTTGCGGCGGGGCGGTGTGTCGGAATCGAACCGACTAAAACCATACAGTGTGCCACTCTGCGCCTGAGACAGGAGAGATCCGGGTACCGCTTTCTTACGCCATCCGGAGCCGTTTGAACCACTCGTCCAACCGTAAAGTCAAACCATACCATGCTATTGTTACCGAATATAATTCTAATTAAACCTACTAATATTCTTTCTAACTTAGTTAAAAATAGATAGGTAAGTAAACGTACATACACGTATATATTTATACAGAAAAAACTGTAATGTCTTTCTTGAAAGAAAAATAAAATACACGTTTACAAAGCTTCATTAAGGTAAAATGTATCTGCGTCTAGACTTAAAAAGTATACTAGTGCTTTTGAATTACTAAAAAGTTTAAGAATTCTGAAGAATTAGCATACCTTAATAAAAAAAACAAATTTAGAGTAAAACCGACTTATATTATAAATTATAAAGGAGAAAGTTCGTGAGCTGTTAGTTCACACTGTAACAGTCGGTCCTATTTTTCTACGGCGAAGGCGAAATGAAGTATATGTATGTTTGTATTTAACACTGTACAGTACCACCTAAACTACTGAACCGAATTTAATGAACGAGGTGTCAATAGATTCGTAATAATAGTCCGGATGATAAAGTATATATAAATTTTATCAAAAGTTGCTACATAGTCGGGTTTAGCGTTTTAAACTTAAAAAGTCTAAAACGCTAAACCCGAATTTGACGTTTGAGACTTGAACGTTTGAAAATATGCTATAGAGATAAATGTCTGTCTGCCTAAATTAATACATAAGCTCATTTTTACTAAGAAAAATGTAATGTTTCCGTAGGTTGAGCGTTTGATGTTAAGTCACTCCCTCGGTCTTTATGTCTTAGCGGTAAAAGGTTCTTCAAAGGCCTACACATTTAAAATATCCTTCTAATATTATAAGTGCAAAGATTTGTAAGGATGGATGTAAAGAAGTTTGTTAATCTTTTACACAAAAGCTGCTGAACAGGCTTAGATGAAATTTTATAGCAATATATTTTATACATAAGAATAACACAAAGATTACAATTTACCACGATAACCAACATTAGCGTAAGTATAATCGAGGTTTAATATTTTTCTTTAGGCATCTAGATTACTAACAGTAATTCTATTTTGTTGCAGACATCGAAGGATACATTCACTATGTATTAACAGTTAGAAAAGACAAACTTCTATGGTATATAATGATTTACACATTCAGTATGGAATTAGCGTAAAGAGTAAAGCAGCAAAATTCTGTCCCTTTTGTTGTACAGAATTATTTAAGGTGGCATTCCTTATCCGAGTGATAAATCGGTTAGAAGCACGCGACATTTTGCGCTACAACGTTAGCGCTGTCTATCAGCCCCTGTCGTGATCCTTTGTGGTGGTTTTATTTGCACATAATTCTTTTTTATTTCATTTCTAAAATTTTTTCTAAAAGTCCTTCCATTGATGGATAGGAATTCAGAAATAATAGAGTATTAAAATATAAATCAATGAACATAAGAGATTATAAGATAGGTTTCAAGCACAATAGTTTTTTTAAAGCCAACTTGCCGCGTCGGAATATACATCCCGTATCCCAAGGGACTTTACAAACAACATAAATCATACATGAAACATTTCTGGATTACACAAAGTGTTGTTTCATCTGGAATTTGAATCCATAACACTTGGCGCAGTAAGAAGCGGCGAGTAGATCGCTAAAACTACTATGCCAACCGCGCAATCATAAGTTATATCGAATAGAATATTCACTGTAAGACATTATTCATACTATAAACATCAGTCCTTTTAATATGCAAGTATGAGTTTAAAGAGACGACCTCAAACGACAATACCCTCTTCTCTTAGAGAGGTACACAAAGTTCAAGTACTGTCATATTCGTCCCACTGTGGACAATATCCTACGTAAACTTAAACATATTTCGTAATTACCTATTGTAGTCCTCAGTTGCATAATATACTGAGGGTAACCATTTGACTTTTGAAGGTATATCACTACGTTGAGACGTCATAGTATGCATAATTTTAACTTTATGGCATCTCGACATAATAGAAGTTCATTTCTTTACGACTTAATGCGAGCTACAACTTTGTTGAACATTATAAAATATCCTTATACGTAGAAAATTGTTTGTGACGTTAAAATAAGCATAAAAGCATATTGTTGAAAGACGCCTACGGTTCATGTTATGTGTTCTTACTGTGTACTAAATAAAAATTATTATTTTGATAATTTTAAAAATGTTTTTCGACAAGCCTGACGGTATCACACCTTTGTGTTTAAATACATTATTACATTATCACAACTATATAATCATAGTATTAGTTACTTCTAGCACAACTGAAGAGTAAATCGATGTTTTGTATTTTGAATACGTTAAGTTAAAAATCATATAGAAAAGTCTCTAGAAAAAAAAAAATAATTTGGCGGTTCCCTACTATGAGTGTATCTACTAGCTTTATAAGCATATTTACGAGCTCTAGAATCTTTACAGTCTGAGAATTTAAATGCAACAATTGAATATACATCTAGTCCTGTTGCTATCATAGAAGAACATAGGCCGTTGGACCGGAGGGGTGTTGCCATAGCTTCTTTTTGGATACAAAATAAACTGTCATTTTTTTGCGGATGGAAATTTTCACACTTACATATTTTAGACTCACATAGAAAAACAATCACCTGGCAATACGATTTTGCATATAGAAATTAAAACAAAACACATATACATAAACACATTTTGTATCATAATAAAATAATGCGTAGGCCCATTTGGGTTTATACTTTGACAGAACAGAACACCTGCATATGCCAACGCCCTACTGTGTTACTCTTTGTTTAATACCGAAGAAATCTACACCAACTATGCTGAGGGAGCTCAACCAACCATCTAGAATGCCCAAGAAATTGTTCAAAGTGTAACCAGCTTTTTCATGAGCGCGTTAAGGCATAATAAAAGTACTAGTAAGCGAAATTCTCTTTACCTCCTATGAAACACATAGCACAGCCATGGCCCTATGTAAGTAGAAACAATTTTAATTATGAAATTGTATCTGCGCAATGTTCACGCAGACTGCAACTTGAGACTTGCCGACTTCCAACTCATAATGATGTGAGAATTTATATAGTGTAGTGTTTAGTTTAATGGTGCCAAAAGTGGCTGGGTGCTAAATGTATTTCGAAAAGATTAAGTTATTATAAAGCTACTTAATTCTGGCTATATCAGTCTATCGATGGGGCACATAGAGATGCCTCTATGTCCCGGAGAGAATGTTTAGTTATCGGTCACAGTGGACAAACAAACGGTTAGGTCACGGTTACGAAGTCAGCGGGAGCGGAGTGGTGATGGGTGCGGAGCGGGCAGCGGAGCGATAACGCCAACCCGTTTCCGAAACCAGCGGGCTAGGCAGCGGGGGCTAGAGAGGTTTAGTGGTGTTTTATAGGAATCAGTACGTCGTAAAATATTGCTTGATACGCACAACAGATTTCACTAAAAGGCTTAGTAATTTAAAATAACTAATATACTCAATAATATATCTATATTTCATAATATTTCGTTTAATAAGGGAAAGTTCTTATGTAAAATAATAGCATTGTAAATAAGTATATTAATTATATTATGTTTTTCTAAACTCGTACAACCCAAGTCTTACCACCTTAAAAAAATATTCGTATTAAAAAGACGTGATTGTAAATACAATAATTGATTATAATTGACAAATTTATTAAAGTAGTAAGTCATAAAGATCATTAAAATATTTTAATGGCAACAAATTATTAAAATATAAGATATTAATATTTAAATAAACTTGAAAAAAACACAAAATTGACAAAAATTAAAATCATTAATCACTGGTGATTGATATTTTATTCTATCCCTATCTGATACTGCAACACTGACGAGCGTCTCTCGTACACCGCTTTTCTCCCGCTCACCATCCACTCCGATGTGTTCATGAACACTCCCATATAAGTCTATACATTTTAAACGTGCAGCTGCCCGCTTCGCTCCATCCCCGCTCCTGTTCCCGCTCAGCGCCCGCTGAGTTCATGTTCGTGGCCTTACAAGTACTTGGAGCCTAAAAAGTCTGATCACAGTCTTTCCACAAACGTTTTGTCTAGTATTTGGCTTTTGGAGGTCTAATGAGCGTCACTCAGCGTGAAAAATCGTAGTCTAGCCGTAACATAATGGACTTAAGCCCCGATATAGTTAGGAATATCGCTTCTAACAAAATTTACTACGCGATTACAAAATAATATCACATTGTGAGGGAACTTTAATGTAAAGCCATTAATCTTACAAGTACTAAGGCGGTTCACATATGATGAAGACAAACGCTGTAGATGGTGCGCATGTATGTTTTGAATGTCGTGGCTTGAGTATGTTATAGGTAGCTGGGTTCCTTACAAACAGTTTGGCACAGGTTGCAAGCGGACGTTTTACGCGTGTACTGTGACCATGAGTGAACTTCAAGTGCCGACTGCCATTGCGCAACGTATAGTCATTCGTTTTTCAGTGTGGGAAGACGTTAACGGATATTTTTCTGTATTTGTGAAATCAGTTCGGTAAGGAGTGCCTGAATAGGGCTACTGTGTTTAAATGGATAGATAACATTCACCACGTAGCATAACTCATTTTGGAGGACCATAGGAAGAATGTTCGAGACATTGTACACAGCATTAGTAGTGTAGTCTATCATCCACGAACACCTTTAATGTCGCAAAGTAACGTCGCGAAGGGTTCCTAAACTATTGAACTTCGAGCAAAAATTCGCTGCACGTCTCACGCTCGATATAATGTCGGAATTTTGGTGCAGGGTACTGGAGCACTCTCCCTACAGTTCAGATTTATCACCCTACGACTACCACGTGTTTGAGTACTGAAAAAAGCCTTTGGAGATCAAAGCTATAGCCCCGACGGCAAGGTAGAGGAATTCGTGTGCACATGGCTGTCCGAGTTGCCCAAAGAATTCTTCGATAACGGCATCAAAAAGATTCTGGAAAAGTGGAAAAAATGTGTTACTAGAGAGAAAGTACGTAGAATTTATTGAAAAAAAAATTGATAGTAAATAAACGTGTCATCGAATTTATCTCGATCATACTTGAACCCTCCTCATACATACTTATACACACATAAATTATTCTGTAAATTTATCCACGGTATTGGATTCCATTACAAATGATGTATATTAATTATAAACATAATTCAATGATAACAAGGTATGAGACAGTTACGTCCACCATATTAGAGCTTAGTCAAAACAAGTGGTGGATAAATAAATAAATATTTTCAGACATTTTAACACACAACGCCATCTAGTCCCAAACCAAGCAGAGGTTGTACTATGGGTACTAGACAACGGATATTCATACATATATTTTTTTTTTGTAAATACATACATATTATACATAGAAAACACCCAAACTCTGAAACAAATATTTGCAGATCATATAAACATTTGGTCCGACTCAGGAATCGAACCCGAGACCTCTAGCACAGCAGTCGCATTCGCTACCACTGCGCCATATAAGCAGTCAAATGGATGAAGTAAGGATATATAGGAATATAACTTAAAGTAAATATTGCTTTTAAGCACTTTTAAAAGTCCCGCGCAACAATTCAGGTAAGGACTAATGTTAATTTCACAGTAGCACATTGATATTTCTATTTTATACTAATCTATTGATATGTATATATATTTAACAAATAGATATTGTTGCTTAAGGGGTAATGTATCTTTGTATTATTATGAAAAAACGATTCTTTCTTGCAGTCAAAAGTTAAAACAGTTTTGTAGTTGTACTTTAAAGTATCTATGTTATTAATGATAATAAATTATAAGGTTATCGTAGTCCACTTCGGGTCTTGGCCTTGAAACGCCAAACGCACGCCACTTATTTGGATCTTCAGGTTCTCGCATCCATGGCATCGCATCTAATATATAAAATAAAAATAATATAATTTTCCATTCGAACACTGCTTTTTATAAAAAAAGTAACTACCTACTAACTAAAGAGTAAATGAGTTTACCATTTACTCTTTAATACATTATTATGTTGCTAGTCCTCTTATAGATACTCTCACGTCAACGACACGTCACTATAAAGTTACACATTAATAGAAAGTTGAGATAATGAACGCATCCCATTTCGTCGCTGCACTTCTTGTTTTAATTTAATTTATTACATCTAGTTATAACTAAGCAATAATTACCTTACTTTAATTACATGAAACTTTGTAGGTACTAGTACCTACATCATATTAAAAGTAAGTTTTATCAATTTGAAGCTGATCTACTGACAGTGAAGACATAAATAGTACTTCTACAATACTATCTCAAAACCTTTTAGTAATGCTCATATTTGACTCATTTTTATTAGTTTCTTAGCATTTGCTCGCGGTTCCGCGTATATTTCAACCTATGTCCTTCTCATGTCCAATCTATCTCTGTACAGATATTTATAGAAATGGGTTCAGTGGTTTTGTCGTGAAAGCGTAATAGATAGAGTTACTTTCGAATTGATATCATGTTAGTCTATACTATGCTCTACAACTCTGTCACAAATTTATATAAGTATGGATTTAAAAATAAATAATAAATATTTTCGGACATTTTAACACACAACGCCATCTAGTCCTAAACAGAGCTTGTAGTATGGGGTACAAGACAACAGAGACGGTGGCCCATGTCGTGCGGCGTTCCGCAGAGTTCTGTCCTAGGACCACTCCTGTGGAACGTGGGGTACGACTGGGTCCTTCGAGAACGTCTCCCCTCCGGGCTGGGCGTAATCTGTTACGCCACTGTCACGTTGGTCACAGCCCGGGGGGCGAACTTCCAGTAGGCGGCGTGCCTGGCCACCAGGGGTGTCTCTCTGGTGGTTGGGCGCATTGAGGCGCTGGACTTACGGGTGGCCCTGGACAAGACGGAGGCCCCGCTCTTCCATGGGCCCCGTCGTGGCCCGCCCCCCGGCTCCTCCATAGTGATCAACTCGGTCGGCGACACTCAGGGCGGCGGAGGCGTGCCTACCAGCGCCTCATGCCGCCCTGAGTGTGGCCGCGGATGGGCGGGACGGGTTTTCCCCCCCATCCGCTTCACAGACCAGCCGCGAGGGGGCGACGTTACGCGTGTGCCGTACGTCGCCTAAATTGAGAGTTTCTACCATCAGACGGTGCCCGCTTCAGTGCGGGCAAGCGCTGGGAGGGGTCCGGGTGGCGTAAGCAAACGGTTCCCGGATCTCTCCCGTCTCAAGCGCAGAGTGGCACACCGTGGTGGTTTAGTGGGTAGTCTGGCGAGTCAGTCAGGAGTCCCACACGAAGCGAACCCCCTGTCCCCGCAGGGGGGGGAGCGAAGTGCGTAAAGGCATTCCACCACGTAAAAAAAAAAATAAGGGGTACTAGACAACTGATATTAATACATACATACTTTTTTTTTAAACAGCCAAACGTCGTAACAAATATTTGCAGATCATACAAACATTCGGTCCTACTCAGGAATCAAACCCGAGACCTCTAGCATAGCAGTCACATACGCTACTACTGCGTCACCGAGGCAGTCAATAAATAAACACTAGCTAACGTGCAACTTTTAAAAGAAAATAATTTTCCTTGAATATGTAACATGATTAATTAATGCTCAGTTTCTATTGGTCGCAGCGTGATGTTAAATAAGTTGGAACTTTTGAAACTATTCTAGTTAAATAGGCTATTTAAAACTAAAGTAATTTTAAATTTAAATGTGTAGTTTCTAAGATTTCTCTCTGAAACAGAAGGTAAAACTCTTTAGTATTATCATATTAATTTGTATGAATTTAGTTTTAACGACTTCAATAGATAAAAAAACGAAGGTCTGGCCTTAAAGTTTTATGTTATTAAAATAAGTATTATTTGAAAACTATACACAAAGTTTTATTCCTGGACAATTGACGAGATAATACCAGTTTGTCAAGCGTTAATTCAAATATAAACCATCTCAGTCACAAACTTAATACATATCCGTTAGCGGTTCGCGCTTGAATGAATATCCAAATACTCACACTATTTCCTCACTTACTGGAGGAAGCGTCAGTCCTCGTGTTATATATACGAATGCAAGATACCATCTATATGTCTCACTTTGACCAAATTCAGTGGTTAATTTGCGACCGTTTAAACGGAATTTATCTCAAATTCTCATACGTTCATACTTCCTTTTGTCCGCGGCTCAGTACATTTGTATGTGAGATATCGCGTTAAAAAGTAGTCTACGTGTTGTTCTGATGTTTGAGTTATATTACTGCAAAGTTTCATTAAATCTGCTTAGCACTTTTGCGTGCAAGAGTATAAATTTCCATATACCTTAACAAACTTTTGCATTTATAATATTCGTAAGATATACATTTTGGTGCAGTGGTAGAGTAAGTGAATGCTGTGCATGAGGTCTCGGGTTCGATTCTCTAGTCGGTCTAAATGTTTGTATGATATGCAAATATTTGTTTCGGAGTTGGGGGTTTCTATATATAATATGTATATATTTACACAAAAGTAAAAAGGTATTTATATCAGTTGTAGTACCTATAACACAGCCTCTTTTTAGCTTAGGACAAGATGGCGTTTTGTGTTAAATGCCCATACAATTTATTATTATTTACATTTTTAACATATGAAATTTAGAATTATCTTTGTATTTTTATGGGAAAGTTTTAATGCTGTACCCTATTTTAGAAAAATGCGCAGAGAAGAGTATCCTTGCCACAGTTAAAATTTATATGGAGGAGAAGAGCAGGAACCAAAAAAAAAAAGATTATGGTTGAATATCGACTACCGGAAGACCATAAAAAACGATGTTACCATTTATCTTGTAAATAATTTATGCTATGAAATTATAAAAAAATTCTACGATAATGCTAATATTATGTTTTGTAGCCGATGGCTGACTTCATTTACCGCTTGCTAGTTGTCAGTGAAGTCTTTTCTGGCATATCAATTTTTATGTATAGGCATTCCAAGGCTGTTTTTGTACTAGTCTAGAGTGAAAATTTATTTTAGCAGTTTCTTACCAGTTACAATGTAGTGAGTTGTGATCCTATTCAGCAAATGAATAACTTACATAAGGAACTAATAGTATTCATTAACATCTCAACCATCTCAAGGACATCTATTATTGAACATATGCCATTACGTATGCATTCAACGGTTTCATGCATCATTTTATATGTAGACAAGGTGTTGCACCCTCTTTCTTTTTTTTTAATATAAATTACACTCCAAAGTGACCGGTCGAGAGCATCAAGCAAATACTGCGAGGATCCATCACAAAAATAAGAACAGTACACCACGCACGAGCGAACCGTCTTCGTTTCTTCGTCTTTCCGATGGTATCACTTTGAAGTCGTATGTGAAATAACAGTAATAACACTATGAAACTCATGTAATGCATATATATTATCCAACTTTTGCCTGTAATTAAAACAGATGATAGTCCAAGCACTACGAGGGAACATGAGGATTCGTATGGAACGGTGACTCTGATCTGATCAAAACTTTTGTTCGGTTCAACGCATTAGCATACTGGCAATCCCTATGAATTCTAACTATAAAGTTGTCTATTTGTTTTGTGAAACCTAATTGTAGGTGAGAGCTTAGTCTGTTTTAGAATAACTTTACTAAAGCTTTTAGGTAAGGTAGGAAAGGTCACGTATTACTGTAGATTTGTATTCGGGTATAAAATAAACCCTCACATTTTACTAGAAATAATAAGTTGATCATTGAAAGACCTAACTCTATAATGGAACTGATTAAAAGAGAACAAAGCACGTTTAGAAGACAATAAACATAGGTTTTTTTATGGAAAAGGGGAAAAACGAGCTGACGTATCGCCTGATGGTAAGCGATTACAGCCGCCCATAGACACCCGCAACACCAGATGCGTCTGAAGCGCGTTTGGCGCCTTTGGGGGATGGGTGGGAGGAGAGGTTGTGGGATGGGTCTTCAGTATCCTCACTCACTCGGTGAAACAAGCGCGTGCGTTGTTTTATACTGGTTTTCTGTGAGGTCGTGGAATCATTCCGGTCGAGCTGGCCCATGTATGTTGAAACGTTAGTATACTATTTTTTGCTAAGATTATGTAAAGAAAATTATAAATCTGAATCATTAAATGACTACTTTGGTTATATTAATACACTAGTAGTAACATATCAATAATTAATAAATTATAATAAAAGCGATATTACCATGTTTATAAACACTTTATTCATGGGCTACTGCTCAAGTTAAAATGAGCATAATAGTTTGAATCAATATAGTGGAGACATAATTTGTAAATTTCATGACTCATGGAAGGAATAATAGCAACACGGGTGAAAGAAATTACGCAGGCTTTCTTAATTTCACAGGCAGAACACATTAACACATGATCAGTGAAAAATGTTCTGTTTGTAAATATATAATAATGATTTATCATAGTTTTCATGAAATTTAGAAAGCGGAAATCACTCTAGGTAGGATTCATTTTCTGAAAATTTTCGAAAACAGAAATACGTTCATCCAGTTACTAAGGTATTGTGAAATCTTTTGTAATGATATGATATTGCGATTGAATTGGGAATCAAATAGCCGTTTGCGTGATATGTGCGATCATTATTGTTAGTTTAATATTTTGATTTATCTACCTTTTAGATAGATAACATATGTGCCATGCGGGCCTAAACCAAGCACAATACGTTAGACGGAGTATGTGGATGTGACGATGATAGATGGATCTGACGAGAGCTTTTTGGAGTATATAAAAATAAAAATGAAAATGTAAGATATAAGTCTTGTGTTAATATAGATCGATAAAAAAATGTAATTTTGTATTATTTCTTTAAAAAAACAAAGATAATTGGATAGAATGGCCAATAAGAGATTGGCCATTCGATTATTAAATATTATTGGATTGGCTTATAATACTACTGAATAAAAAGTAGTATTGATTAATAGTAATGATACGTAAGAATAATACGTAGAGGTTTACATAATTATAAACTATTTAATCTCTCCCGAATAACCATTACTGTTAACCACGAACACAGATTTAGGACACTGGGGTAATACTAGAAAAAAATAAACTGTAGTGAAGCCCGCAACATATTTAATTAGAAAAAAGCTGGAGGAGTTGAAAATATAATAAGCCCAATACCCTAGGAGAACGTAGCAAAAATAGATATAAACCTTCTCAAACAAGGAAGCTCAGAACTTATTGGAATTTTTATTGCTTGAGCGCTTGGAATTTCACCCTAGTTGACACAACATCATTTTAATGAAGCACCTCAGAAGTCAATGTACGTTCGTTTTACCAAAGACTATTAGTCAGGTGTTGAGCAAGCAGCAATTAATTGAAATGAGTGTAGTTCTTTAAGTTGCCAAAGCTTATAAGATATTGAGCGTCACAGTGAATCATCCCAAGCCATGCTCTATTTTGAAGTATCAATTGACTTTATTATATATAATTTGTGAAGAATAGCTTGTCCTAAATACTTTAACTAATTTGTAGTCGACACAGAAACACATCCCAGATAGTAAGATAGATATAATAAGCTCAATCAAATAATTCTGATAGACCTTTTTTAGTTACGTCGTTTATTAAAATCATCAAATGGTCACATTTTAGTTTACCAAAATTTGCTAGAACTTACATGAAGACAGTCTCACATTTTTATACATTGGATTGTGTTTCTTCCTTATGGCTATCGCAATAAGCATTTTTCATGGTTTTCATTTTATCTATATAAGCTTCACTTTTAGTTCTTCTCGAATTTTTGGATCTTTTTCCGCTGATTTCAAGTAAATACACTTGTTTATTTTTTAATCTTACATAAGACTCAGTTTGTCCTGTTCTTCTTTTCGGTTTTCTGCAACATTTACAGCATATGCAATTCGATATCAATTCACAAATATTACACCAATTGCCAGTTGGTAATCTGGAACATATTTTGTCACAACCCTTTTGGATTTTGTCTCTGCATTTTTTCACTCTAGTTTTGGTTTTTCTCCAACACAATGTTGTTTTGTTTACTACTTTATTACCCATTAACCGCTTATTTATCTATTGATAACTCATTATATATAAACCAGTTTATTGCTTTTATCCTTCCATTACTTACTACTTGAGTAAGTATGGAAGGAATTTTGAAAAAGTGTACAGTCAGAACAAGACTGGAATTTGCTTCAAATCTAATTTTCAATATTTTGACATATTTTTCTGACAATCATTCTTTAAAGGTGTCAGTGATGTTTTGGTTGGCAAAGAAATCAAATTACTCAGCCTTATACAATGAAATAATTTAATATTTTTCATTTGTACTGAAAACCTCCAGCAAGGAATAATCTTAGTTGAAGAGGCAATAAGCTAGCCTGACATTCCATGGATGAAAACGAAGGTACTGGTAATCTGACAAATATTAATCTAAGCTGTACGTTAATGGCAGCATACTTTCTAGACTTGTCGAACTAAAAATGAAACAACGATTAAAAATTCGTGGAGTTACTCAATCCCATCAATTTTTTAAGTTTAAAAAATAAACCAATGAATAAATTTGAATATTCGATGTGTTTCTTCTAAGTTACGTTCAAATAGAACTTCTCCCTATTTTTTTCTTATATTTTTTGCTTATTCTCTTTTATAATATTTGCACTTGGGCCGTGTAACTACACCAGCGAATTTCAGTGCAAAGAAAACGGAAAACTTGAAACGATCCCTGTATGTAATTCATCTGATCAGGCTAACATATTAGGCCAATACTGCCTTTTTAAGAAAAGGCTTATGTTCAACAGTAGACTAGCATATTAACAGCTTAATTTACATGGCTGAAGACATTGCTGCATCACAAAGCATTGTGGCGACTTCCACATATAGCGCAACTAGAAAAACACTACAGCGCCATCTATCGTAGATACGTCAAACTGTGGAGTAACGTAGTGTACGAAGAAGCTACCAATCCTGCATCGCGCAGTAAAAGTTCACGCGCTGATTAATATATATACCATTTCCCAACATCAACCGTTGGGCAGTATCCCGCCAGGCATGATTACCTCGCCTGGCCGGAGTATCATTCCTTTGTGTTGGAGGGACATGTGACCCGTTCCTCCTGATTGATCGATTCTCTCACAGAAACATATAAGCATACTAATTGTATGCTATCATATAAATACTGCATTATTTGTTGCAAATTGAAGTTCAAGAAATGTACAAAATAACAAGTAGACTTGAAGTGTTGGCTATTTTCTTTGTAAACATAAGTACATTCGAGGCTTGGAACCTGCATCGAGTACACTTAGTATCTACGAAGTACTAAGAAATATATGAGGACCACCAACATTGTTTACACTCTTGTCCTACTACCGAGTGCTCTTTCTGCAAATTCAAAGAAACACATTACTTTTCTAAAATTAAGTCAATTATATTGTTCGCAAGAACTCTTTATGTAATTATAAATTTCTAAGTTCATGATACTGTTGAAATTCATTATCATTCATATTTATCATTAGCACCAATTACACACAGATTATGCTGGTAGTGTAATAATAAAAATAATTAATTTTTATGTCTTCCACATGGTCCAAACTAAATTAGGTGGAGCCGGGGCTACGTTAATGCTACTGTCGGTAAACATAATTATAGTTATATACAATACGTACATTTTAGATCAATTTGTAATAACAGACAAAAACACATGTAAGTACTTCTCGCATGATGGAAAGCTACTTTAATCTTTATGGTAACATTCATCAGCATAGGCCTCTTCCATGCCACTTCATTCGATACCCATTTATCAGTTTTTCGTTCAATACCCGTTTATGAGTTCTTGGTTCATTGTAACAAAGTCAAAAAACCCATAAATTTAAATCTTACGTGTTGATAAATAAGTAAAAAAAATACTAACAGGTTTTCGTCATTGTTATTATTTTCCTCAAAAGCATGATTTACAAAGCAGCGATACGATACGGTTATATAAACAACATCTAATATTGAAAAAATGGTGAAAGAAATGAAGAAAAGGTGAGTGACACAACCAATTATTTCATATACATTTCTTCCTTATTAAATCTTATTTCTTTTATTTCGATAGTACTTTATATATTCTACTCTTCGTTTCATTAATCCTCTACGTCGGCGTATTGGTCTCTTCAGTCTTCTTATAATTTCACAAATATTACACCAACGACCACAACAAGGGAACGAGCAACACAGAACATGGCAATTCCTTTCAACGAATTTTCTGGTTTTAAACCAAGCTTTATTTAGAGATCCATTGGAGGTAAATATTCTTTTTATCCTGTTCGTTGATTTCTGCCTCATTTTTTAGTTTTATTATTGGTTGGTCACTCATCTTAATTTTCTATTATTTATTTGTCACAATCATTATTTTGAATATTTCATTGTAGCTGTAATGAAAATGTATCACAAATAACAAAAGACTCCTCTAGAAAATTAGTTTTCTTCTTCTTCTTTTGATGAATGGCAATCAGCCGGATCAGCTATTTCTGCCAATGTCAAGTATTTCAAGTCTTCAATTCTAAGTCTTCGAGTCTTCAAGTTTTCGTCGTGATGGAATTAATGATAAAAAATATAAAAAATGTGGATGACATGAAATGGGGACCGTCTTTCGCAAAAACAAAAAACGATCCTCAAAATTAGTGAAACAAACAAACTGACAATGTACTGTCATTAATTTAAGAAACAGATACGAGCAAAGGCATCAGCATTTATTAGTTCATCAAGATTAAAAAATTAATGTATGCAAACTGTACTTGGCAAAATTCAATTAAAACTGATTTGAAGATGACTGATGACTAAAGGATTTGAGCAAAACAGTAATTATTGTAATATCAAATATCCTAACATTCTTGTATCCAATGCTTTAGAGTTGTGATTCTTCAGACAAACTCAGACACATATTGAACTATAATACATGTATTAATGAATAGGTGTTTGGAAATGCTGTCTTAAAAACACTCCTATTGGTGTATACAAATTTTTAGGCACGGCTTTTGTAAGCAACTTTAAGGCTAGCTGAATATTATAGCTATAAAATAACTCTTACTTCCTTGGGCCAGTTATGTCTTTAAAAGTTTAGTGATTTGAAATTTTTTCAACTATTTCATTTGCAAGGGGTTTTTGATTATTCAAAAGACCACATACTTTTTCTGTTTGTAATATATGCAGATCAGAATTTTATTTTCCATTTTGTCGGAGATATACTTTATTAGAATCAATTCTCGTAGGCGAAAACAACATGACTTTTACAGTTACAAACATGAAATTCTTACTGAATTTTATACTTTTAAAATAAGAAAAGTAATCTATAACGAGATATTATATTCTAGTACTTGAAGATAAGTTCGTGTCTGATGTATCTGATAAATTTTGGACTGTTTTAGATTATTTAAAATTTAAACAAATTTGGAACATTTTCCGGTGTTTTAATGTAACTGAAGGTAATCTGTTAAACTGCTCATAGCTTTGAGGCCTTTTAGTTCACCGAATCGGGGTTTTGGGTACCAAAGCAATGGGAAAACTGGAGGACGACAGTTTTAGTGGATCTTTGGTATTACTCCCGTAAAAGGAACCCACATATTCCGAATGGGTTGGAATATCGGTATGGATCTACCGAGTTGAATACTATAGATATGTCAGTTAAATAATAGAATATAAAATGTTTGTTCAAAATATGTAAATTGTATTTATTTAACCGTTCAACATTACAATACACTTACATTAACACCACAACTATACAATGGAACAATGTCACAGTAACAGATACACAAACATATATTTTCACAGTACAATTGATTGTTTTCTTTTAACAGAAATCGACAAACACGTACACATAACACATTTGATACAAACAATTACACTTATTGGTATATTCAAGCAGTAACATTAGAGTCAAGAGAAAACTAGATATAAAATAACCAGAAAATTATCTATTAAGGTCCCAGTTACAGAAATATATACTCACATAATAAGGCCGTATAAATAGACCCCACAAACTAGGCTGAGTGTAGACAAATGAACAGAAATTTAAAGCAAAACAATTTTATTATTAAGGTGACAAATCAGAATTGAAGTTTTCTGTGTTTGACTGTCAATGTTTTATATTTCATGGCAGAAAATTGCAGTAAGTTAAAGCAATAGATAATCAATACCAAGACTGTGATAGAACCAAATCGATCAGGAAATTAACTAGTAAACTAAGAAGCATCATGTCAACATAAAGCATGTTCTGAGGATATAAAATTACATGAGAAATAGATGTTACTTTCTATAAGCACAATTAACTATTTATCGTCTATACAGTACCTATACACAAAATTAATAAAACTTAACCACATTTTCCTGTAAGCCTGTGTGCATTGTGAATAGCAGTATTAAAAAAAGTGTAAAGAAAAAAAGTGTAATAGTTGTAATACTTGTGTGAGAGTAGTGGATCACTCTTGGATTCAGCTCATGCTTTCCATTAGGCAGAGTAGAGTTACTTTAGCGTGCTCATACTTATAAATACATAAATATCGGCACATTGAAACAGAAATGATCTCTAAAGTTACTGTTTGACATTTATCTTCAACAATTCAAACTCTCCTCACTGCAAAGTTCGTAAAACTCCAGCAGGTCCGTACTTGGGCGAGCAAAACTGAAGTATAGAAAATTTTTTGATACTCTAAAGGATAACAGCATCAAAGAAGGTGTTAAGCGAACAGTCGCCAACTTGATCGTATCTTGTTTTGGGTAAACTCCCGATGGTAGATCTCGACATTTTTTGTGACTGGATTGAGAGCTTCGATGACTGGAATTAAAAAGAGATGATTATTCTTGCATTGTTTGACAATTGATCCCACAACTTGATCTAAATACATTGAACTGTAGACTGTTTTACTAATAAATAAAAACATGGATTTTGCTTTAGTAAAGTGACCTTAGCTTTTCACTAAATTTTAAAATACAGTCACACAAAATATTCTACAACTTCATGATAACAATGTCTAGAAGCCTTTTGTTATTTCCTACATAATCATATTAGGAATAATATCCTAAACTAGTATTTATTTCGAGTAAAATTTACACAATTATTTACTGAAACTGCTTAACTCTATTTAGCAAACAAGACTTATTGCTTACCAAATTTTTTTGAAAACACCAGAAATTTTAATATTCATGTTGATATTATTTGACAGACTAGCGAATTTAACGTCAAGCCTAATAGTTGACGTTTTCTCACCCGCCAAAGATAGAATTAAAAACAGGAACAATATAAAGCAACAAGAGACATTGTATCAATACTTTTTCTTAACCTGACTGCGAAAGACGAAGGGTTAAATTTTTCGAGTGTATGTATGTGTGTATTTTCTTTGACATGCCTTAGAGAATAAATGCCTTGTCGTATTTTTGTGTGAGTGGTGTCAGTAGATTCGTCTTAGCCGTGAGAGTGACACTGGGTACATCGAGATTAATATATTTTTTTTTTTAAATATTTCATTAGTTGTTTACTTTTCATGAAAACTTGTTAAGAGACTTTTCATTTATAATATTATTTTGATCATCATCATTATAGTCTACAGTCTGTTATGGTCAACCTTTGAACATGAAGCTCTCTATAGGAAAAAATGGTCTAGGGATTGTTTCAAACGCTGGAGTTTGTTTTACTCTTTGCAGTGCTGATGTCCTGCATATTTAGCGAGTTTATGACTAATGGGGATAGTGATACTCTGTATGTTTAACCCATCACCATACGGAATATTTTCACACTAGGGTAAGTGTGAAAAGCTGTTTTACTTTGCAGGCTTTTTTATAAGCATGTGCTTAAAGATAATTGTTTTCTATACATATTATATTTATATTTCCAACTTCTCTCAAGTTTTTCTTCTTACTAGCTTCGTTTCGAGTTTCAAGACAGTTTAATTTTTCCGGGGACTTCCCGGGGATGGGAACTTGGTGTGTTCCTGGGTCACCGGTGTTGATCCTGGTGTACAGGAGTTACAGTGGTGCGCGTGTGGGCGGGATAAGTCCCAATTTTCTATACATATATTATTATTATTTTTTTAAAGTACTGGAAGACTATCTAGATTAGGTAGATTACCTAATCTCCTTATCTATTTATTAATATTCAGACTTCTTATTGTATAAAGTTATAACATAACCTACTTGTGAGACAAACTTCTTCCTCATTTCGAAAATAAAATTTTGCGAAATCTTCAAACAAAACAAGTATAAAAAAGATTTCCCAAACATTACACTTTACGTAGTCGTCGACTCTCAAAATCTTCTGAGCAACCATTCCACAAAATCCTCAAAATCTTAGGCCTTTTACGTAAATTTTTAAATAAATCTTAGAGGTGTCAAGACCATTTTGCACCGGCACCGCATAAAGAATTTATAACTACGACACTGGGGGACTTATTTGTAGATTTGTAAAAAAAAATATTAAAACTTTTAAGTGGCAGGCCTGAAAGTTTTACGCAGCACCGCTCCTGGTTTTATTTACTTACATTTAAACTTTTAATAATTCCTTCTTTCTGCTTTAAACCTGCAAGTTAAAAGTTCATACTAATGCTGCTTTATTTACCTGATTTCATCTTCATTTCTTTATTTGTTCGTTGTCGGGGTGAAATTTATCATTAGTATTTATCTAATAGCTACAAATTTTAACAAAAAACTACTTTAAGAACTAGAAGAAATTAAAATGGGATAAAACAGCAAACATCGAATATTAAATTAAAAACTATAATCATCAAAATCGGTTCACCCAGTCTAAAGTTATGAGGTAACAAACAAAAAAAAAAAGTCAAACTGAAAACCTTCTCCTTTTTTGAAGTCGGTTAAAAATAAATAATTATGTGTATCAATAGTCTGGTTACCATAGTGTTTGACCCCATCCTATTTGCTCTTGTGTTACTATCTATTATTATATTATATAGTATGTATCTCATAATGTATTCAAAGTTTTCTTACGTATAAATTTATAGTAATGTCGTCACAATCCCAGAAGTGAAAGCTCAAAACACTGACAGTTAATGAAAATGTTATACTTTAGACCGCCTAAATTGTACTAAATTGTTCAGTAGTTAACAAGTGAATACAGCTGGGCCGATGTATTAAAAAACCACGAAGAAATTTGTACTTCAGAGTACAACATATGAAATCTTATCATTGGATCCGTAATTTGTCAGTTTACAAGGTATTCGTTTGTAAAAAAAACCGAACTATAAGGGGTCTTAGGTAGTACTCTATAATCCGATAAATTTGATAGTTTGACACCGCCCCACAAAACGTTTGTCGGATTACCTTATGAGAAGACACTACACTACATAAACTTAAGAAGTAAGTTATAAATCTAGCTAGTAGTCTAATTATATGTGAAAGTAACATTATAAGAGGCGTGATAGTTATCTGTGTATTCTACAAATTTTATGAAATTGTGTGTTTTGCGTGATGATTTTTTGTGCATTTTACAAACTTTGTGTTTTAGACGATTGTCGAATCCAAAAGCTTTTGTCTAAGGAGTGTTTGATTGTGAACTTTATAAAATATCTCTTCATTAAAAGAAGGTTGGTTCTTTAAAGTTTGGTATTAAATAATGATATTTTATCTATTCTTCAGAAGTACAAAACATTTGCGTTCAAGTACTGAAATATTTTGTCTTTAGGTAATAAATGTTTTCGACGCGCAACTTTGTGAAACTTGAAAGTACACACAGAAATTAGCATAACAATAGCTGACTTTACAAATACAAAACGATCTGAATTTCACTCATTCCTGAGGTAGACTTTATTATAATTGTTCATTAAAAACAAATTCACTCCTCTCCAGAACAAAGTTACATAAAATTGTTACCATTTCTTACAATTATTCTTTGAATCCTTTGATGTATAATAAAATAAAAAGTAATTTTCTTTCAAAAGAGATTTCATTATTGCGACAAAAAATGGATCTTAATGAATTCAAAATGAAAACAATTTGGGTGGGTACAATCTAATTTGATTTCATGTCAGAAAATGAGCGTTCGAAGATATACGGCCTATCATTTTTTCTTAATTACAATTTTATTAAGGTCCTTTTCCCGTACTTTTCTGTTCATAAATTATTACAAACTCTTAAATGAAGTATGTGTAAAGCACTTTAATTATATTTTGAAAAGGGTCTATTAGTCCTTACTTTTTGGTAATGGTTTTAGGGACCTTCATTGTCACAGTTATGTGTCTTTATAAAGGTAACAAATATAAATGTAAATGTAAAGAATATATATGTATGTACATACATATATATTCTTTACATATTTAATGTATATGTAAATTGAGGGTAGCAGGTTCTAACCCTAGTCGCAAATTTGTATTCATAAACAATGAATTATTGATTATACAAAAAAAGTACAAACGATGACAGTTGTAGCGTAGTGTAATTTTGTTTAGTTTGGACCTAGATGGCGTAATGTGAATATAATAAAAATAAACACAATTAAGTACTATAAATTACACGACGCTGTCGTTAGGTTGATCTTGAATATACAAATAATACCACTTCGCAACAAACTTTCATTGAGTTAATAGAATATAAGTATGTTGTTTGTGTATTATCCGATTTTACTTTTATATGTCCGAATCCCGTCAAGTGCTCAAGCGGCTTCCGATTCGCTCTCACCGGAACACTCATATTCTCATTTTTCTCTATATCATCTTGTTTAATCTCAGAGCTGAAAGGATCAACAATAACTCAAGTTCTTTAATGACACACATGTAAAATATCTCAGTTCATCCAAAAGTTTGAGACTGGAGATGCCTCAGCATTCCACTAAGTTTTGTGATAAGTCTTTTACTGTTAAAGATGTATGCTTGTGGAATGCAGTGCCCAGTAAACAGAAAGTAGATCTAGAAGATGGTTCTATCTAGAATAAACATCATAACAACTATATATGTGTATATATATNTAAATCCAATATTGGAAGAAATTGCTTATGGCAATAAGGATGCCCTTTGTACACTACACATTGGACATTTTATATACGAAGAACTCATTTAACTCTTCAATATAGTGTAAAAATAATAAAAATAATTGAAAATAAAAATTACTATTTACCTATTCATCTATTGGGTTTAAAAGTGGTCTATTAAAACTCCATTTAGTAAAAGTTAAAAAACTATGCACCATGCGCTAACTTAAGTTTTTATCGTTCAATCGGCTCGCCCAGCGGATAATCTGGTACTTAAGCCAGTAAACCTCTGGACGTTTTACGTCTAGACTTCAAGATCTTAACAATAATAGCTCTCTTGATAGCAAACCAATTCAAAAGCGATACTAAAAGTACAGGTATTTCATATATGGACTAACTGAGGCCGAGTCTTGCGGTATTTCCCGCGGTTGTTATTGTAGCTTCAAAACAAACACCGCGGGGTGAAGCTAGTTTAAAAAGGAGTAGCCTAAATTGCTCGCAGCAATATGCTGGTCGAAATCGATATAGCCGTTCCAGAGATTAATCGGAATAAACAAACAGTTTAAAAAAATATTTTTGATGCAAGTACCGTATGTACTTTCAAATGAATTGAGTGAAAGCTGTTAATTTGAAATTACAAACAGACCCTTCAATTTAAATAATTTTAACTTCAATTTTTATACATGAAGCAAAAAATAATGTACCCTTTTTAAAAAATTAAACGGGGGAGTATAAAATTTTTCACAGTTAAAGTTTATGCATTTAAGCGGAGCGCAGAAAGCTAAAATAAATAAATAAATGAAGTATGGTTAAATATTAACCGCTGGGCGAACACTACTATTTAGAAAGGCGCAGCTCTCAAATATTGTCAAAAAGTGTAAAAATAATCATGTTTTACCACTGTAACATTCGAGCTTAGTTTTAAATAGAAATCTCAAAAGATCACTCTCGACCTCTATTAGACCCATGTCAACACGTGTCTCCCCAAAGAAGTTTACACCGTTTTTATCAAAACATACACTGTTACAAGTGCTCAATAAATACTTAAAATCAAATATGAACAATAAGATTTCACTATCATAATAAAATAAATAAATAAACATATATGATAATAAAATAAATAAATAAACATATGGACATTTATCATACACAACGGTATAATGGTTGAATAAGGCCAGGAACGCCAACTCTATATTTTTTCATTACTTTCACATGTTGTCATCTAATCTTGTACAATATTTACTGTACAAAGACCCACCCAGAACCAATCAAACAAAAGATTTTCACACATAGAAATATTTGACTTTAGCGGAATCGAATCCGCCAACACTACCTAGATAGGAGGAGGGTTTAGTTAAGGCTCTGGCAACTTTTTACAAGATTGCAAGATTTTTACACATTTACATTTTATTGAACACAGATTTAAATATAGCGTTTAAATATAGGTAAATAGATTACGTGACTGTGAATGGATTAATTATTATAATTCGGTTTATAATACACAACCCTATGTATTTATGGAGATGATATTTTTGTGCATATTGTATTCATTATTAGTTAAACAATTAGTTTTAAATCCAAAATTTATGTGTCTAATGTTAAGAAATGTTGTATATAACTGTTGATGAAACATATAAATAAACATTTTTTTATGTATGAGCCTGCCAAATACTACTTCGGATGATGGAAATAGCTTTCCAAACAGAATCAAAGATTTGTGGTCACCATACTCATTGCAAATGCAGCATGGTGACCCATACTATGGTTGCCTAATGATGCTTCTGTATCCTCGGGCCTCCGTTCCGTGGTGCTGTTATTTTACGTTGATCTTCTGTGCGAGGATAGTACCACCCCGGTCGAGCCGGCTCGTTCGTGCTAAAATCAACGTGACTCAACTATCTTTAAAAGCAAAAAAACAATTATATAACAGCAATTTCTGCTCATGTACCTATCTAAACCATTAATTACAATAAAATAAATAATTATGAAATTATTTCCACCTTTTGTGAACATTTCATCTAAATACCAATAAAAAATATGCTCTCTTGTACGCTTTTATACCTCAACCCATACAAGATATACAAAAGAACGTACATGTATTAACATGTTTATATTTTTATATTAGTATAGCTTCTGGTAAATATATATAAAGGAACACAGGTGTTTCATATTTAAGATTATCATCATTGTGTCAAACTTCACCTTTTAATTTAAAGGAAAAGTAATTCTTGGGGTCTTAGTTGAACAATAAGGAATCGTGAAAAGGTTGATAGATAAGTTTTTTCGGCTTAGAACGATCATGTTATAAATGTTAAAGTTGCAGTTTGCAAATAACAGATAAAATCGAGAACAGTGACAAAATTCGACAAAAAACCGAGAACTAAAAACGAACTAGGACTGAGTTTTGTAATTTCAGTTGAATGTTTATTCTACAAATATGTTGTTGGTTTCTATGAAAGGCCTGATGTCTACGGAAGAAAGAAAATTCCATTGGCACTATCAACACGAAGAAACGAAGAAATATTTAAATGTTTTCCAAAACAAAAATAAATAATAAAACTTAAATTTTCCATATTTTAACGGTTATGCAATATGAAATTGATTATAGATATACCTATTTCTTTCACAAATATTGATAAACCTCACTAGTTTTTAACAATGACAGGATCAAGCAAGACGACGGATAGCTAACCTGAATGTTACAAGAGTTACTAACAAGTTTTTTTTTCTTTTTTTTTATGGAAGAGGGGGCAAACGAGCATACGTATCGCCTGATGGACACCCGTGAAACCAGAGGCGTCACAAGTGCGTTGCCGCCCTTGGGGGATGGGGAGCTGAAACACACACAGCCCATGCATGCCGAAGCGTGTCTCTCTCATGGAAACTTTTTGGAAAGGTTGCTGACGAATGTGTTCTGTGTTGTGAATTTAAATTATTCCTCCTACATTAGGCAGTAACTATGTCTTCCCATAACGTACTCTGTTATATACAATTCTTGTGTCATGTTTTTGCTAACGATGAACAGACTTGCGTGGGCCATACAATAGCAGCAAAGCAATTAAATTAACTATGTACAAATGTGTTACAAAATCGTTGCATCTACGTATATTTCATCATTCTAAACGAAAGCGGTGCGGCGCTTATAGCCCAGTTACTCTGGGTGATGAGAAACAGTAACCGAGGGTAAGCAACGACGGCGCGGTCAGTACCTGGGTACCCACCCAGGTACTGTGGTGGCATGTTACCATGAGCGTCTCTATGATTTGGAGGTCACGTTAAGCAGTCGGTTGTTATTAAAGGATAACTATAATTAAGTTTAGATGGAGGCCTTTGGGCGGCTTAAAAACATCCAACGGCAAGATACATAGCCACAACGTAATCATGTCAGTCTCTAACCCGCACTTGGCCACCGAGGGGATGTATGGCCTCAACCCTCTCCTGAAAGGAGACTTGAGTCCAGCAGTGGGACAATATGGATTGTTGATGATGATGATACGAACGTAAACTATTTTCCTGGGAGAGTAATCACATTCAAGCATATTAATGAAGTCCCCACAATCCCACAGATTGTGTTCGTAATTTAATTATTATCGGCAGAAGTTCAATGAGGTTAGACATTTGTTTATGAATATTATTAAGCAGTTCATTTTAATTGAAGATGTTTAAAAGTTACTCTTTGAGGTATAGTATCAAAAGTTTGTTAAGAAATTCTATAGCAAGTTAAAATGGGATTTATTGGGAGGAGCTTTTATCATTATTATATAATTAATAGAAGTAATTGCACTAAAGTTTATGAAGTTTGAGGCTTACTTGTAATTAAATATACTTTATATTTATCTTACGTGTCTTGTGTAGAAAAAAAGCTAGATAGGTAAAAAATAATTAAACAATAATAAATATTATTTCAAACCAAACAGAACTTTTAATAGGGGTACTAGACAACGGATATATACTTTTTTGGAAATATATAAATATTATAGACAGAAAATACCCAAACTCCGAATCAAATATTTGCAGATCATACAAACATTTGGCTCGACCTCATGAACAACAATCGCCTACGCTATCATTGCGCCAACGAGGCAGCTTATAAAAGAATAGTTAGTTGAAATTCTTACACATTTATAACTTACACATTACTGTTGATGACATTGGAACGAACCAAACATAGAGACACTTCAGGACACTTGACAATTCTATCGACTATGATTTTGTTAATGATCTTTATTTATGACTCACCAACGTGTTATAAGTATTGTAAAATTAGATATAATTAGGAAAATTTTATTCGGATTTTACTTAACTTTTACACGACCAAACCCTTTTCAGCGTTCATGGTCGCAAGGACCCCGGTGTCAGCTGTCACAAATCTCAAAAGTTACCAGAGAAAAGTTCAATAATTACCACAGTACGTTTATAGGACAATGTAATTAGCAGCTAAACACGATTTAATTTCCTATACTTTTTAAGCGACTAATGAACAATTTTGATTTGTATTTTTCACTTAATTGTCTTTTATAAAAGTTTCAAAGATTTTAATGCTTCTTCATTGTTATATTGTAATTACGTAACTCGGAGACCCCGTACGGGCGTTGCTCCTAGCCTGATCTCTCCTCCTCGCCCGACCGTGCCAGATAACCGTCCCACCGTTCTGAAAGTGAGGAATAAGAGAGTGAATCTATGTTTGCGCACACACTTGTGCTCTTTAGAATAAGGGATTTATTAAGTTTAAAAGTGCGTGCGTACAAAGTACACATGTCAGAAGTGAAACTTCTTTGGCGAACTAATTTATCAGTCTTGTCTATATTTTAGCTGTGCGTGACTGTGCGTGATATGACAATCGCTCTATCTCACTTTTTCTCTCGATCTTTATCACTTGCTTGCTCCCTACTCTCACTCCATCGCTAGTTGCTTCATGCTACGTTCGCCCTGTCTTACTCTCTCTCAATCGGTCTCGATCGCTCTCTCTCTTTTTCGACACATCCGTTGCATACTTGCGTGACGTTACATTTGTAAAAATTTTACCCTCATGCGCCTGAAGAAGTTTCACTTCAATAAAATAAAAAGTTTAATTAATAGCTGTTAACATATAGAAATATAAAAACACCACACGCTCATATTCTCTTGAATACTCATACATTGTGTGTCGTATATCACAAAAATAAGACATGGCCGGGCACATCCTTAATCATTACGTCACACACATCCCCTGTCCGATCCCCTACTCAACCTGACAGGTTACCAAGAACCCCCTGGGGTATGAACTACTCGTTGTTTACTCGATTGTAGCTCGGATTTATTTGTTCTTATTATTCTATAGACAAGGTTCGCACTTGATGTAATATATCTATTATAGGCTATTGGAAGATATATATTTTTCTGTAACGAATTTTCTTTTTGTCTATATTGGAAACACATAAACAGATGGAAGAAAAACAGTCACAATATATGAACGGCTTGATTATCCCCGAGATCAGTTTGGCGAGACATCCGTTATACGGATTTATCTCAGGTAGACGCAATGATGATCATCTACGTCTTGGGTCAAAGCGTACGTATTTTTTCCCTCAAGCTAAAAAAAAAGGTTTGTTCAGTCGGTGAAAAGTAATAAAAATGTTATTGAAGTGTTTCTTTTTTGTAAAAAAATGGTAACACTCCGGTATACGTGCCAAAGTAAGGCTCTCCTTCGACAGAGTGTGCCCTGTTAATCTATATTAATATTGTAAAGCTTTGAAGAGTCTAAACACTTTGTTTACTTGGTTGAAAACAATAATCTCAGAAAGTACTGGTCGCATTTTAAATATTAATTCCCCAGCAAAGCTATATATATATCACATTATGACTAAAAAGAGCAGAAACTCAATTAAAACATAGTTATAAAAATAGTTAGTGCAATGAATAAAAAAAAAGTTTATTCAGAGCTTTTCAAAATATTCCCTTCCAATCCCAATGCACTTATGTTCTGAGTAAACCGGCTTTTAAAACATAAAAAAAAACGTTTCTTGTTAAACGTTAAAATATGACTTCGGTCTCATCTGCAGTGCTAAATTTTCATTTTCACCCACGAAGCATTTCTTTTACTGTGGGAAATAAAAAACATTGGAGTGTGAGAAACACAGTGCAAGCGCAGTTTTACACCGATTTTCTGTGAGGTCGTGGTATCACTCCGATCGAGCCGGCCCAATCGTGCCGAAACGAGGTTCTCCCATGGTGTGTATGGTTCTCCAATGTATATTGTTAATGTGTACAAACAGACACAGAACAAGTAATCTATTCCTTATAATGGAAAGATCAAGTATTTAACTATTATAATTTCATGTATTCATTTTCAAAATATACTGCATCAAAGTATGCACATTTACTAAATGTAAACAGCGATGAGTATTAGAACATAAAATAAATTAAAGTCTATTTATTAGAAACGAACAATTGAAAACTGGACAGTTTAACACCCTTTAAACAACCAATGGTTATAATATAATTTCAATCTCGGAAAGTGCTCCAATGATTATCATGAAATTTAGTATGCAGAAAGTTTTGGGGGCGATAAATCGTTTCATTCTTACGAAATTTACCAAAAAAATATGAGTGAAGCTCGGTCATCTTGGTACTAAAGGCTTTAAAGCTGATATAAGCATTAACCTCGAGGTTGCAGCTATATTGATACCTATAAGTCCCCCATTCCAATTATGATATATGATGATATTAATTCGGTTTCTTTGTGTAATCTCCCGTATTATAGCTTTGTAGTATCCTCGAATAATTGTCAATTTATTGACTTTACAAATTAAATAACTCTATACACTTTACAATACATTTCTTTACCATAGTCAGTACCATGATATAAATACAGAAAAAGTATTCTATGTGCCTCATGAAAGTTATCATCGCTACTAGTCGACAATCATAACTCAATAGCCACAAATGTGTTGAGGTCTTTTGTTCTCCCTTACTCAGAAATGAAATAAAAGGGCACCGTTCCTATATGTACGCATATCACCATCAGCCTATTGTAGTCTCACTGCTCGCTACTGGCCATAACTATCCGATTACACACCACCCTGGTTGATTTGGTTTTCAAATCCAAAAAAAAGACTGTTAAAAAATAAGCAAAAACTGTGTACCCCTTTGTGGACGGAGGAGTATGAAATTTCACACACTTATAATTTATATAGAGGAGTACAGAATGCGTGTATGTGACTAAACTTCTCCTCAACGGCCAAACCAATTTTAATGATTTTTTAAATATAAACCATTCGAAATAGATTCATCCTACGATGTTACCTTTGGGTAAAGCTATACTGTGGGTATCACCAAGGGGCTCATCTGGTATTTCTGTGAAATTATGCATCAATATACATAAACTATTATAAAATAAATCCACACCTCATCACGCATATGACACATACATACACAAATATGCATATATACAGATGTATGTATGTCAAAGTCAAACTAAAAAGATGTTTTTTTGTCTACTGTCATACTGAATTTTAAAAGTAGCCACGATGAAAACTTTGGTCAAGGAGGTATAATAGGCTTAGATGAAACAAACCCTCATCATCATATTAGCGTAGTTCCAGGATGCTTCCATTCTGGAGCCCGTGGTCTGCTTTCCTATTGTTTCTGTAAAGAAGAAAAAGTTTCTTCTTCACTTTGCCTGATCTTCGGCGTCCTTGGTAGTGAGTTCATTAGCAAGCATGTCACCTTTCAGGGCGTCGACCCAGCACTTCTTGGGTCTACCCCTTCTACTGGGTCTCAGTGGAGGCAGCATATTTTCTCAAGAAAAGACGAAAGAAACCCTACAAAGTTCTGACTAAAAATTTGGTTATAATTAAGAATTATGGTCGAATGTTGACCTCTGACCGATCACTAGTTTACACTTAATCATAAACAGCAGTGCTTAGTAACTATGCGTTTAATTCTACAAAAGACTGTTTCATAAACGATAGAAAGTATGATGCTTGATTATTATTTAAAAATGTACATTCAAGATTGAAGTACTCGAGTGGTCGAGAAGCGATCATTTCAAGTTTTGGAAATTACGAATGAAGTGAATTCCACAGAAGCTAGCTTAGTGTTCATAGTAAATCCTTAGAAATGCGCTTTCACAACTTGAGCTGGCTTATTACTATTCAATTTAATGAAAAACACTTACTCAAAACGCTAGCAGACTAAACAAATAAATTTACTAGATAAATTGTTTCCATTTTTTCTTTTCTCTTTGTGTTTGCGAGATGTACTAGTTTATTTGTTAAGTTCTTAGCATTTAATTATTTTATGCAGGACATTTCTATTTAGAAAGAGAAAAACAAAATTCTCGATATCGGATAAGGATACCACTTGTACTGATTTGACATTAAATTATACTTATTGCGTTTCTGGTGTGTAAAAAAGCGATTCCAAAATCGAAATTTGTGTAAAAGTTTCAAAGAATGGAAGAAAAACATAGTCTTAGCGTTTTTAGTTCGAAGTCATTTTTTTATTAATTCCAACCAAACTAGTGTAGCTCAATATTTTGATATTAATTTGCAGCTTTGGCGGGGTGAAGTGAAGTGAAGATTAAGACTTTCGGTAAAATCACTCTCTCATTAAAACAAATGGCATGATACGATTAGCTGATTTTGAATATAGGGAGTAAGAAAATATACGACAATCTCTTTATAAAATGACCTTTGCATTGCGAAGTCTGCATTTTCTCATCAAATGACATCAACAAAGTAAATATACAAATACTGAAATCAATGTGCAGATACCAACTTCACAATACACGTGTCTTTGTGATTAACTTAAATCGTAAAATGTAGCCGTCTTGCCTGCGACTGTCATTTTGATAATGCAACAAAAACACAGGTTGCTGAACTTGTTGAACTTTAAATATAAACACTAATTTTTCATTATATGTTTAAAGTGAGAAGTAAAGGGATTGTTAAGAAAGGGAAGTGATAAGGAAGGTAGGTAAAGATTATATTTTGTTTTTTTTATGTGATATGGTGCAAACTAGCAGACGTATCGCCTGATGGTAAGCGATTACCGCCGCTCATAGATACCCGCAACACAAGAGGCGTTATAAGTGCGTTGCCGGCCTTTTAAGAAAGAGTCCGTTTTTTTGTTCAAATTAGAAATATCTCAATAGGAAAAAGAAGAGCTCAAGAGAGAGAAATGAAGTTTGAAGAGCTTTTTTTCGTTTGTGTGGTTTCTATGTATAAATGTATGTTTGTACAAATATAAAAAGTAAACATGTATTTATATACAGTTGACTAGTATGCATAACATAAACTCTGCTTAGCTTGAGACTAGACGGCGTTATGTGTAAGATGTCCGAAATATTTATTTATTTTACCGAAGTTGAGTGCACCATATACACGGTGCTTCACATGCTGGCAGAATTTTCGGCGTGGGAGGAGCAAAGGCGTGATCTCGTGGCGGCTATCGGGGTGTGGGTTCTCTCACTTGGTAACATGATTGCGGCCATGTTGCGGAGAGAGAGCGCGTGGAACTCCGCCGTTTCTTTCTGCGAGCAAGTTATACTTGCCAAGGAGGCGGCGGAGCGGTACCGGGAGAGGTTTAGAACTCTCCCAGTCCGCGAGGCTCGGGAACGGGCCTGGTACCGCAGATGACTCGGGCGCCGGAGTTTACAAAATGTTCTCCGTCCTCCACGATACCACAAAAAAGGGGTGCCATATACCAAAGTAACCTTCTAGGTGTACTACCTAAAAATTAGAGATAAATAATACATATTTCAAATCAACCTTGATAAATTGAATTGAGAATGTTCTTTAATATCTTAAATGTTATAATTATAAATTAAATGATACATTTTTTGGGTTCCGTACCTCAAAAGGAAAATAACAGTATCCTTAAAGGATCACTTTGTGGTTCGTCTGTCTGTCAAAACCCTTTTTTCTTAGGAACGCCTGGAGCTATTAATCTAAAATATTCAAGTCTACTGTCGTCTGTAGCTGTGCATAAATCAAACGTCTAAGCCAACGCAATTGAATGATACAGCCGTTTATACTGCAAATTTTCAACACTCGCGAGGAAATCAAAGCCTACAGGGTACTCCCCGTGAACTCAGAATCTGAAATTTGGTACGAAGCAAAGTCTTACAGCACTGATAATAGAAAACTTTAGAAAAACATAGGGTGCTTCCCGTGAACTCAGAATCTTGAAATTTGGTATGAAGCAACGTTTTACAGCACTGATAATAGAAAACTTTCGAAAAATAAATTGTTAGTTATATTATGATATAACCTTTAAGATTAGTATAAACCAGTTATGCTGCAAATTTTCGATACTTGAAAGGGAATCATAACCTACAGGATACTTTCCGTGAACTCAGAATCTTTAAATTTGGTACGGAACCCTTGGCTGGTTTTGTATTTTATAAAGACAGTTGAAGTAACTTTCAAGCAGAAACAAAATTGTTATTATTTTAGGAAAATTTTCCCTTTCCATATTATGGAAGTCGTATTATACAGTCAACCGTTACGAGTTGGCAGTATTGTGACCGCAAATATTTGCTTAAACTTAAATTGTATTCTAATAACAATAAAACTTCGACATCAACCACTCTCGAAGTTATATTGTATGTATGTATGTATGGCAAATAGTGCTCACAAAAATATTGGAACTGAGATAATAGAAAACTCATTTAACCTCTTCTTATTATAATTATTTGTTTATTTTCTCTCATATAATAGTTATACAATTAACAATTTATCGTTGGGAAACTGTTCTGAACTACCTGTAAAATGGATAAACAGTATTCCATACACAGCTAAAGATAGTCTAAGACGGTGCACCACCGTGCCTTCATGTACAAGTGTGCAGAGCGAGTTAAGAAAAATAACAGAGAGGGGGAAAATACATCTAATTTCGTGTGCACATGCGTGTGCGTGTGTGCAAGTGAGTGGGAGTATGTGTGTGTGTGTGTGTGTGTGTGTTTATTTGTATGTATGTGTGTGTACGTTTGTGTGTTTGTATGCGTGTATGAGTGCCTAGTAGTTCTTATGATATGCCTAGCAAAATTCGTTTATTATTATTATTATTTTATTATTAAATTAGGAAAAGACGTCAAATGTTATTTATAAGTTCATATTTTACAATGATGCATCCAAATTACCAAAATTTTTGCTAATGTTTCATTGTTACATAATCATGTAAGTATGCTTTTTGAGTGATAACTACGTTAAAACATGTTGATGGCTATTGCTTTTCTTCATATCAAGTCGCTCACTGCTGGATATGGTCTTTTAATAACTACTAAGAAAACAACTGCTACAAGTATCTTGCATTACGTTAAGTTACCAACGAAAAATAAATAAACAAACTGTAATTGAATTCTTCTCATTTGTAAATCAAATGGTTAAATGTATTTAATGATATAATCCGTTCTCTCTTCTATAGTTTAATTTATTATTTATAAAGTCTGTATTTAAGATACCGTTTATAATTTGAGAGCTAAAATTTATCAGACAAAGGATAAAATATCATTTGTCAAGCTTTTCATTAATCAATCGAACCTTTAATTTATTAAGTCAATTTATGTGGACAATAAGAAAGTAAAGTAAATTATTCTTCTGTGAAGTCATTAATTTTAATATAACGAAACGTCAAAAAGTGTCGATCACTTTGAATTTGATGTACAATTTTGCTTTGGGCTACCGACGCGACCAAGCGTTAATGTAACGTGATAAATCGAAGTGACGTATCGACAAAAAATTTAGCCATTTTTGTCTATAATGAAATAAAAAGTGTTACTAACGAAATGATGAACATAGCTAAGAAGTAAGGAATACCTAATAGTAATCATAACGAAACCGTACTTTGTTTTAATTTGGTAACAATAACAGTTAGAGAACTATGAATAGGCCAATCAAACTGGCATCACTACCTCTGTTTAGATGTTGCTTAGAGTTAAATGAAATTTATGTATGAGGAACTTAGTGTTTGGTGATCCAGATTGCTAAGTCAAAGGTTGTGGGTTGGATTTCCAGCGGATAAATCATTGTATGATAAATATTTATATATAAATGGAGCTGAGTGCGTAAAATCCAAAAGTGATGATCACCATTCTCATTGCTAATGTGGACAATGCAACCATTTACTTAAAAGATACTCCGTCATCCTAACACCCGTACTATGCCATATTATTGATCTGTACGTTGCCACCGGTACTTTCCCATCTTCCTTTAAACAGGCAATCATTCATCCAATTTTCAAGGCTGGTGACCGTACCACTGTCAACAATTATTGCCCTATTGCCATTTTAACGGCGCTCTCTAAGGTCATGGAACGTTTAACGTTTAAAAGGCTTATTAATTATCTGGAGTCTAATGCGCTACTGTCCCAGAATCAGTTCGGCTTTAGAAAAACGAAAACTACTTCCTTTGCACCTTTAGAGCTTGTTAGTGGAATAGACCATGCAGCATGATGACCCAAACCATGGTGGTATAATGAGAGATGCTTTTTGATGCTTCGCTTAAAGGACCCAGGATTATATTAGAAAAGAAACACGTACGGTGGTAGTAAGTTACAGGTTTTGACTGCTCAAAATAGGAAATTAAAGTCTTTTAGTTGGAGAATGTACGTCTATCACTACAGCGGTCACAAAGCGGTGAATTCCAAGGCCAGCACACGTTGTTGTGTCGAGGAAGAGAATGGTTAAGTTAGAAGAGCTCGTCAGAACATTTCACGTGATAATTGTAAAAGAGGATAGTCATAGAGGCGACATCTCTTAGTAATGGGTTTTTAGTCTAGTCTAGTTTCACATATGGATCCATACCCAGTATACCACGCTTACCCTACAGTGGCAGTCGAGTGTTCTATCAAGTGGAAAGGGGATAGGACGGTATCTTTTTGGTAGAATACGCGTGGACCTACGTTATCTTGGCGTTGAACCAGATTATCGTTGAGAGATGATTTTTATATTAGGATTAGGATCAAGTCAAGCTCATCGACAAGGTCATGTCGTTTTTCCTCAACGTCTGCTAGTTTGACTATTACTTGTTATATATTTGAATGTTGTTATGTATATTATGTATGTATTTATTAAAAAATATGTCTATAAATATACATTTATGACGTCAACTAACAAATCGGCCATCAAAGTCAAATCCTAATTCTTTAACAGTTATTCCCGCCCACGAAAGGCAATATCTCAGACAAATAATGGGCTCAATAAAAACATTAACCAGCCACTTCTGTGAAACATATTGTTTGTATTTCAGTTTAAAATAATCCTATTTTTTTAAGCTCCCTTACTATTCCTATGTCACGGGAAACTTTACGAACATACACGAAGCGGATTCAAGGAACGCCTAGACTCGGAAGACTAATTTGTGGATCACACAAAGTGTTGTCCCATGTGGGGTTTGAATCAACAATACTCGGCGCAGAAGAAAGCGATTAGTTGTGCTCTTAAACTACTACGCCATTTATGCAGTCAAGTTTTTTGTAATTTATCTAAATTGTGCTAACTACTATAAAAATATCTAATCGTTTCATAATTTCCAGTTAATTATTTACTGAAGTCATTCCTTTTAAATATATTGCTTAGAGATAACTAGTAATTTAATTTGAATTTAACATGCTAACTCCGTAAATATTATCTTGTGTTTAAAAGAAAATAAATATAATATCTTTAGAAAATGACATTATATCGCGTCTAAAATATAAAAGTACGATGTCTATTTTATCCACAATTTCAATAGCAATTTAAGTCTGTTATGTCACCCTTTATAACAAAAGTTTCTTTTACAAGCAGAGGTTTAGACTTATATCGTCTGTTTATAGTTATACTATATTATATTTCTTAATAGTACCTTATCTTAAAATACGAGTAGATGAACTGTCTTTATACATATTATATTTCTTTTAAACTTATGGCGACAAAAGTTGGAGCAAAGAGCACAAACTATTCAAAAATGAAATTGGTAATACCCTCGGATTATGTTTGTTAAGCTGTACCAGATACAGCGCGAAGAAGTCTCACTTGATTTTTAATGGGGAAACTTTTCTCGTTTGTAGCGAAGGCACGTCTTTATTGACTTCATAAATAACGTGGCAAAAATTTGCTTATATTATGCCATGTTTGCTTTGATAGATTGTTTACGAGTTTGATGGACGGACGTTTAAACAGTATTCGGAAAGATAAGAGGGTGTAACATGTAGAGCAAATGCTTGATAATTCTTAACGATAGAGGATAAAAAATATCGACCTCCTATGTTGAACAAGTTCAGATGAATAAATTTATTTATTGTTGCAACAAGCATAATAAAATTAAATTAAAATAGTAAATAACAAAAAAAGAAAAAACAATATTTACATAAAAGCGTGAAAAAATTCCTGCGCATCATCGCCAACTGGTAGTGTTTCCAAAAGACTGACAGCATTGCCACGGTGAACGGCAATACTAATTCTCTGTGTTAAAAAAAGGCCTGCCTTCTGGTCACGAGAAGCGTCAATCAGTTGCTTAGTTAGTTGTTTATATATATATACATACGAATATTACCACACCGCCAAACACTAGGAAACACTCATTTCGCAATGCAACGTTTTAAAGCTGTTAAAATCGTATCCCCCGAAAGCTTATGAGCTGCTACAAGCTGATATATATAAAGTCTAAAAAGAGTTTCTATGTGCTGTCGAGCATATCAACTGCGACATGGGGTCGGATTAAAGATCATATATGGAGATAATTATTTGGGTTCTACTTGTTATGATGCTCCTGGATGGGCCGACAGGGTGACTGAGTGTTGCTCTCCGTCGCAAACTGTTACAAGGCTAACGACTTGCATTGATTTTCTTGTGCAAGGCATGTAGGACGGTTAGCACTGAGGCTTGGTGGGTGTTCTTCCGGTCGACCTTGAGGTGCAAAGACGTACAGGCATGTACTATTCTACACTAGAAAACATGGAATGCAATTTTTTGGGCACACAAGACTGCGATAAAAACATTAGATAGTTCCAACAGCAGTTCAGTGTCTATAACAACCTCATGAAGAAATGGCAACAACGACGGGATTTGTCCTATTGCTGTTGCCATTTCTTCATGATTCGTCATCTAAATGTTATTACCTTTACCAGTTCATTCCATTTGTTTGCGAATGGTTGTTGAGGACATGGCTCGAGATGGATCACTTGTCGCTCAATTTCTTATAGGCCACGGTAACTTTAAAAGCAAACTAAACTCATTTAAATTAGTCGATTCACCATTGTGTAAACGCTCAACACCTAGCTGTGAACAGCCAGTTCATCATATTTTCCGGTAAATAAGTATTTGGTACAATAAACGTAACATAATGCTGAATAGTATACAAATAAAATCTGGTGCGATATATCTATGGGGTTTTTGTGTCAACTGCGGTAAATTTTCGTGCGCTTAGGTTAGTTAGATTCTGCCATGATATTTTATACGTGGTGCTGCTCGGTTTGTAAACGGTGTCTGCCTATTTTGACTTAATTTTGTTTCCTGAATTACTAAAAAAAGTCATGGATTTATTATGTTTGCCACTCCTCCGGTTTCTTATGATTAATTTCGTTGCAAGTTCCTAGACAGTACAATTTTTCCGGTGACTTACAGAGTGTCATATCTCGGAGTGTTTGTATATAGGCGGGTTTGTATGTTTGTGTTTGTGAACTTGGAGTGTTTGTATGTTTGTGTTTTCTGGTATACAGGAGTTATAGTGGTGGGCGAGGGTTTGAAATTGTTCTATTTAAAAAAATGTACTGGTTGAAAACCAAATCAAATAAAATATAACAATAAATATTACCAGACATGTAACACCCAACGACATCTGGTTCAAAACTAAACAGATCTTGTATTGTGTGTACCACAAAACTGTACATATTATACAAAGAAAACACCCAAACTCCAAAACGAATATTTGATCATACGGGTATTTGGTCCGACCGGAAATCGACCAAAAAGCACAATTTTTTAAAATATCTCTGTATAACACATGGTAGCATTGCAATTATTCTTGATCAATAGCCACCTGCTGGTCACAGACTTCTCCTTAAAAAGATCTCTTGGTTCTTAATTATATTTAAGTAACAAGTCATAAATTATGTTTGAATCTTAATTATAAAAAACGGAAAGAAGATTTAATTTGTAAAAATCATGCCATTTTCCTTGATTAAATCATATGTTGTTTTTATTTTCTTCATTTTCCTCTTAATGCTTATTTTCCGTGACTTTTCAAAAAGAAGGAAAAAATGTTACAAATAACGTTACGTGTTCGCGTTTTATTTTGTTTACCAGCTAATCTTTGAACGTGTAGAGAGAGAGAAAAATATCAGTACGCCAAGCTTCGTTATAGACGAAGCCTGCCCAACGACAGTGAAATAACGTTCAAAATATTCCGGCCTTAAACTTATCACCGACATTTACATTACTTTTAACGGGCTGAGTGTAAGTTAGTATTAATATAGAGGGAGGAGATGGTGACATTTCTATATATAGAAGTAGACTTTTAAAGTTTGTTGATAATCATGATGACTCACGTATTTAAATACAAAAACACACATATGCATCTTTGACTGCAGATTTCCGTAAGCGGCAGTAGTCGTTTAATACCAAGTAACTTGACTTGAAGAGAATGGCTGGCTTCAAATGGATGTGGACTGCCAAGGCCAGGATAGTTTACGTTCCTTGGAGGAGACCTACATTCAGCAGTGAACGGCGATATTTTTATTTTAAAAACCCTTCGTTTTCTCTTTATACCATAAAAAACTGTCTGAAAACCTGTCGTGTTACCAAAAAATTTTTTTTCTATATAAGGTATGCCTACACTAATGAAGTAAACGAATAAAGTTATGTTAAATCAGAATTAAGTTTCCAGCTATAATTCAAGCGGTACTTGCTGCGGTTGGAAACCATAAACCTTATATAATCAACTGCCCAAGTGTTACGATATATTATTACGTCCATTTCAAATTTCCTGTACACATAAACTCTGACTGGTGGTTTATGATACGACTTAACACTTAGATTAATCGGTTTTATGAACCTTGCTACTATAACAAATACTGCCTGAAGAGCTATCAAGTTTTAAAGCTATTTATAATAGACGGGAATGAAATGAAAATGAATAAAAAAATAAAACCGAAAATTTTGTAATGTCTTTTTACTTAAAGAAACTTATCAGGATAGCTTTACCTTAGTAAAATTTTACAGCCATAAAACTGTAGGTAAGATTCATTAGATAAAAATAAATTTAGATTTCATCATCATTCAGAGCAACCTTTTTAGTCTTCTGTTGGATATAGGCCAGGATTTGGATTTAGTAGAAGTTTATCTTAGAATAGAATACCTTTGTATCATTTTATCCTCGTATTCAGTAACAAGGCTCTGTGAAACCCTCGATCTGTATTATGATGAGATTAAATTACTTCTGTTGTATAATAATCTATTGGAACATCAGATGCTGAGCTGCGTTGTAAATTACAAATCTACTTTTTTTATGAATCGCCGTGCTAAAATGACTTTACTCTGCCTGATAGAAAGCATAAGCACAAGCCAAGAGTGGTGGTCACTATACTCAATGGCAAATGCAGACAATGCAATTATGCAGCACGATGACCCACACCATGGTAGCCTAGTGATGCCTCTGCATCATTGGGCCTCTGGTCTCGCACTCACCAACGAAACACAACCGCACGAACACCGTCATGTTGCGTTGATATTCTGTGCGAGGGTAGCACCACCTTGGACGGTATGTTATACCTTTACGAAAATTCAAACACATCCATACTAATTTTGTAAATGCGAAAGTATTTTCGTCTCTCTATAATACTGATACACCTAAGCCATCTCATCGATGTCAATATAATTCGCCATAGAGAAACTTTAATTGTTGAGGAAGGACATCGGTTACTCTTTACAACGATAACTGACACAGACGCGGGCAGAGCCGCCTGCCAAAAGCCAGCTATACAAATCAGTGAAACAAATGTTAATAGATATGTTTTTAACCTCTGATGGCTAAGCAGCTATCATGCCATGCCATGCCATGCTTCTTGTATACGCAGGTCAAGAAGCCTTGACCTGCGTATACAAGAAGCAGCCGCCATGTATACAGCGAGGATAGGGTTTCTAGGTTAGTACCGGAGGATCGGGAGATTGAGGGTGTGGTGAGATTTGCAGGAACCTCTCACCCGGCTAAGCAGGTGGCTTTGGGGTTCACATGCCAACAACTTGTGAACAGTAGAAACGTGCAGACATTGCGAATATTCACTGACGGCAGCAAGATTTAGGGGAAGGTCGGAGCCGCATTATCCCTTTGGGATAATGATGGCGAAGCCCAGAAATTTAATAACCCTCGCCGCGTACTGCACAGTATTCCAGGCGGAACTACTCGCTATTTGTAAGGCTGCAGAGGTAATCCTTAAGCGCAAAGATGCTGGCTATAAATTGTATAGCGATTCAAGGTCGGCACTACAAGCGGTAGTGGATAGTGCCTCGCTCCATCCGTTGGCGTTTAGCGCTCGTGCAAACCTCGTCGCAGCCATTAACCAGGGCAAAGCCGTATCTTTGTTCTGGATTAAGGCACATGCGGGACATCTGGGGAACAATCGTGCAGACCAATTAGCGAAGGAGGCGGCATTGACGTCGCGTAGGCGGCCGGACTATGACCGATGTCCGATTTCAAACGTCAGGCGTCAAATCCGTATGGATTCGCTTGGTGTGTGGAATCGGAGGTACGTTTCTGGCGAGACTGCCTCCGTGACGAAGATGTTTTTTCCGAACGTTGGGGAGGCGTTCAAAGTCGTGAGACAAGTGAGACCGACGGGCGTGATTACGCAAATCCTTACAGAGCACGGGGGGTTCTCCCAATACTTGAACCGCTTCAGGTGTAGGGAGAGCCCTTCGTGTAGCTGCGATCCAAATGTGGAACAAACTGTCCCCCACATGTTGTTGGAGTGTCCCATTTTTGCACTAGATAGATACAACCTAGAGATGGAAATAAATGTAAAACTGGAGAAAGAAAAGATAAATAAAATAATGATCGGAAAAGAAAGAGACAAATTTTTAGAATTTTATAAAATAGTAGCAAATAAAGTAATTTTAAGTAACAAAGATAGCTAAAAGAAAAAATGTTTAATTATATATTGTATATATATAAATGTAAGCATTTAGATAATAGAAATTATAAATAGCAATTAGGTTATGATTTAGAATACTATATGTAATAGAGTAAGATAAACAAAAATGTAACTAGGCTAAGAAATAGCAATAAAATATCATGAGTATCATCATTTCCCCATGCATGTACAGTAATATAAACATAAGATATACATAAGAGTAGAAGTAAATAGAATAGGTTTTTCAAAGGTGGTAGTACTACCCACGTAATGACTGAATGTGGAAGGAAATGAGAAAGACAAAGTATGCGGCATGACAGTGCGAGATTTACAAATGATAGACTGGAGTGAGACAGAGCACTAGGTGTAATAAAGGCGCCAATCATGTTGGCGGTTAGTCAGAGAGAAAAAAAAATCTCTGATGGTGGATGCTAGGTGTTGACCTGTAGTAGTAACATCTGACACGAGATAAAGGTATAGCCGGTTCAGTGATAAGGCTCAGGGCTAGCGGCAAACTCCGCTGGTGGATAGATATCAGAGTTTATATTGCTAAATTAGATGTAAAATAAAACCGGTTCAGATCAAATACTTAAAAGTTAAAATAGATAAATATAAAGTAGTATCTGCCGTTTCAAATAAGATTAAGTCTCAGAAGCTAGCTGCATTTCTTATCTTAGTACGTGGCAGGCATAAAACTTATTTCTTGAGCCTTTATATTTTTATCTTGGACATAAAGGTCTCCAATGCTCAAAAGGCATGTAACATGCTGTTATATTTAGGACGGACAACGGTCTGAGCACGAAGTCACGTGTCTCAAATGAAGCGGAATGGCCCCGGGTGGTTCTGCCTATTTCTATATAATTGGAACGGAACGCACTGACATGCGTAGCAGAATTGAAAGCTCGATTGTTATAATGATAAAGGTTTCATTGAATATATTTCTTTTTACTGAGATTTTTTCACAGAAACTAGCTATTCTGTTGCAATAGTTTTCATTGATACTCGGCTTCTATTGGTTTCACCGCCCAAAGCCTTTCTCAATAACTTAGCTATTCTATACCTAAAAAATAAATTGATCCAACAGGTCATGCGTGATGCCGTGAACAAGAGCAATTTATTTTAAGATATTTATATAAATTCATTATAAAAATTTGTATCTGTTACCGTTATGATTTTAAAATTATGCTGACACGACATACAGTCGCCATAAAATACTGTTTCTAAAAAAAACTACTGTTTCCAAAAGATGGTAAAATGTCTTTAAGATCAGCATCGTCTCAGGTAAATGCCAGGATTTTTTTACAATCATCTAAGATAGGTTAGATCAAATTAAAATAAATAAAGGATTCATATATGAAGTTATCACACATACTACACGGTATTATTAGCAAATGTTCTTAGTTTAAATAATTATAATTTTACGTAAAGGATATCTAATATACCATCTGCTTGTCTACTCATCAAATCATTTCCCAGTTTATACAGATTAGTTAGTACCGGGTTAATGAATAATATTGTTTATTTAAACTAACGCAAGCACTCATCAAACAGTATGTGTTCAAATTTGTGCAATAATTGCTTCATTTTTGGTTAGAAACCAAAACCTTTAATGATCATCAGACCAATGTCAGTAATAATTTAGAAATATTCCATAAACTTTATCCATTATGACTGTTTCTTGAGTTGTCTTAATTATATTTGGTGAATATATGGTGTCTGACTACAGAACATAAGAATAGTGCTAAAATAAGAAGTTGAAATGAGATCTCATACCTAAATACCACGTAGATTCATCGTTTAAAGTTTGATCAAGTTTTTACATGGTAAAATCCTAAGGACTATTAATTTTTCAATTATGTAGAGTTAGTTCCACATATGGTGACACGAAAACATATCTCAGCGACATCTAACGAAGAAATATGGAACCACGTAGTTACTACTAATCCTGTATCACGATTAGAAAGTTTCCATATAGATTAGCACATAAATATATTACTTCTATGTCTCAAAGGATTGCACGGATGACGCAACGTCACTTTCTTCTACGCTAAGTAATGTGGGCTGAAATCCTACATGAAACGAAACTTTTTGTGATTCACTAAATGTTGTTCTGAGCCTAGTTTTTTTATATCCATTTCATGTTTGTGTATAAAAGTCTAATTGTTATCATAAAAAGATCTAATCAAGTGTTAGTTAGTTTTAGTGTTGAAGAAAGATGATACACGTCCAACCACAGTCAAGGTTACCACTGTTTGTATGTCGACTGTCTGTTGACATACAAACAATTCCTAGGCATAGGGAAGGGAGTGCACTGCAGTTCATATGAACGTAAGAGTTTTATCGCTTAAAGTTTCAGGCTTATTAAATGATCGTCTGTATCAGTATGCTGTATGATGGACAAGCATCTCAATAAGCGGCCATAGTGTGGATCACCATACTGCATCGTTGCATTGTCTGCATTCGAAATGAGTATGGTATCTATTACTCTTGGATTCTGCTCATACTTTTTTATCAGGCAGAGTAGAGTCGCCATGGCAGGCCCATAAACCAAATTTAATAAAACTTTGATCTAACAATTGTTATGTAACTAATCAATAATCATTATAATAAACAAAGCCATACACATCTAGCTCATTTATTTTTCTTATAGCGAGGGTATGTTCGAAAATCAATATGGTACGTTTTTCACAAAGACCCAAAAAATAAGGGTCTTAGAGTTGAGTTTAATAGAATGAGGGTTGCTTATTGTCCTTGCACAATGCGTTATATTTTGTAGGTAATTGTGAACATTGGCATTTTAAGTATGTTTCGATGACCTTTTTTGTATTGTTTATTTTGTTTAAAGTACAATAGTACAAAAGTTTAAATATTTTGAGGATGTGTAAACATCCTCAAAATATTGTAAACACAAAAAAAAATATTAATTGAAAATCAAATAAAAAAATGAAGTCTTGTTTATCAAGACCCTTTTGTTAGGAATGCTTTAAGGTTTTGAGTTTAAGGAAATGTAATAACCTTACTAATTTCTAAAATGTCTTATAATAGTTAACCAACAGATAGACGTCAATTTTGTCTTTCACTAAAATTACGTAAATTATTTACGTGAAAGAAATAATAAATTACTTAAATAAAATAAATAGCTGTTGCAAAACTTAGCCTACAAAGGTACACTAAGTATACATACACTTAAAAATATTATGGAAATATATTATGTTATATAGGAGAATATGTAGATTGATAATGACAATAAATTATGCTTTGTGCTTATGATGCTTCATATGACATACAATTTTTAATGGTTTTTGATGAAGTTAACCTTTTATGATGCCATAAGGCGAAACATAATTTAAATTTAATTCTATTATATATTATATACATTTTATGCTTTAAAAAAATCTACCAGACTTAAACTTAAGATCTTTGATTCAATATTTTGTGTTGGCAACATTCTGAGCTTCAAATATATTTAGTTACCACTTTTCAAATTCAAATATCTGCTACCTACAAATTATTTCACCTGTCAAACAAGTTGTCCTACATGTGTCCTGAATTCGTGCCAGTACGTGACTGCGGTACAAATTGGTACGTGTCGCGATGAACGCGCTGTGAATTGAATAGTATGACACCTGAGGGTCTAGTCTGGGTTTATTTCGCATCAACTCGATCGTCGCGGTTACTAGGTTCGACTTACCGATTGGTTTGCAAATCGCAACGATCAATTCGCTCACCGTTGAGAGTTAGTTGACGAAATGAACTCGCACTAGGCCCCTTGAAATAGGCTCACTGGCAACTCACTCTGGGACGTGATATTTTTATAGTAAACTATTTTTAAGTACATAATACTCTGAAATAGTTTAGAAAAGGGTACATGTACGTGAAAGGATAAAAGAGTTACAATGTAAAGTTAATACACGTTTGCCTCAAAATATAAAGATAAAATGTGTTGCCAAAAAAGCGAACCATTGTGTCTTCTTTTTATTTATATTGTTAAGTTTATTTAATTGAAATATAAAAACTAAAAATGCTTTTGAAAATATTTTACTATTTAAATTTCTTTGAACATAATTGCACTGTTAATGAAATAAGCATTCTTGGATTATTATATTTGCCTTGTCAACCGACTTATAGAACCAATTTCAGTATTTTTAGCTCAAGAAGACTTTCAATGAAAGAACATACTATCTCAAAACTAGGTAATGAATTCTTTACAGCTGTCAGCTGTACAGCTGAGTGGTAGTTGTCCATGGGTGCACATAGTCACTAATTTTTAAAATCACGTGTAAGGACATTAATACGGGGTGGCTTGGAAGAATGCTATCAAATCGATGATTGAAAACTTATTCGTTTCGAAGATCTTGATACTAATCGCAAGCGTTTGATAATTCGGTTCAAGACTTCCTTCTAGAACATTTTCCTGTCTTGTACAAGATTTTGTGCTAGAGATTTCAAAATTGAATATGGTATTGTAAGTCATACAAGTTGTATAATATCTGTCATACTGACACAATTACATACGATGATTGCTTGTATTTCAGTATCGTCACCGTTATTATATGTAAGAAGCTTAATTCGCGCTTGCTCGAAACCGAAATGTAGAAAAGTTTGTCAGATTTTTTCTAGAAATGACACTGTAAAAAAAGAAGTTTACATGTATTTATATCAGCTGTCTAATACCCATAACACAAGCTCTACTTAGCTTAGGACTAGACGGCGTCGTGTGTTAGATATCCGAAATATTTATTTACCCAACTGTTACTGAAATTAAAGCAGATGATTTCAAGATATTGGATATTAGAAATTTCAAGAGCAGATTCATATAAAGTGACTATTTAGACAGCGATGTTACTGATGAGTGATGATGAAACCAACAATAAATGCGGAATTATAAAAAAAAAACTAATAATTAAATACACCTCGAAATATGATACGAGGTTTTACATCAATAACGTTCGAATAAACCAATGCACTTTTGTTTGAAAACCACAATCGACACGTAAATTCAACCTCGCCACAAACAAATTAACTCAGTTTGAGTGTTGGTTAAAATACTTAAATATTAATGGGCTGTTCACAATTAAAATATAGTACAACTGCTAACAGTTTCAACATCACTTTTTTCTACCATCGTGCTTAGTACTACATTCATCCATATCACTTAGATGTTGGCGTTCTACTACTACAGTTTTTTACAAATTTTTGGTTTCAATCATCCTGTATAAAAAATGGTTGCCTGTAATATTACTGAACCGACACGACCACTAAATATGTACATACAAATAAATACTTCCTGTGGGAAAGCCGCGCTTCGGCACGAATGGGCCAGCTCGACCGGAGTCACGGCCTCACCGAAAAGCGGTGTGAAACAGCACTTGCGTTGTGTTTTACCGAGGAAGTGAGGATACCGGAGGCCTATACCCTAACCCCTCGTCCCATCCCCCAAATCTAGCATCGCACTTGTAACGCCTCTGGTGTTGCGTGTGTCCATGGGCGGCGGTATGGACGATATGTCTGCTCGTTTGCTTCCTATACCATAAAAAAATAATGTGTGTGTTCTTAAAATTTACAGCTTTTCACTAAATGCATATGAAAGTATACTCAATACTAACATGAACAAAATCTATTTTTAAAAAAAATGTTGGTCTGTCTACCTGTCCGTTTGTCCGGCTAAACTCAGGTATAGCTGGACGGATTTTAACGCGGCTTTCACCGGCATATAGCTGATGATATAAGAAGTAACTAAATACTAGCTTCGTCTCTCAATTTTAAACGTGTTTTTTGTAAAGGTGCCAGCGGTAGGTAACCCCGCGAAATGTAACTAGTCTTCACTAAAGACTGTAGTCCCATTTCAAAGGCTGGCAACGCTCTTGTTAAATTTGAATTGCAGGCGTCCAAAAGATAATGCCTTAGTTGGTTTGTCTGTTTATGTGCTTTCTAAAATATAAAAAACATTAATATCAAAGCAACAATACTATCTACAGTTCATGCCTCCACATTTCTCATCCAAAATGTTCTTATAAAGAATTCGCCTCAGACTAGAGGCCGCTAATAATAAAAAGCCGAAGATCTGTAGTACAACGTAATCACGCACTGCCAAGTGCAGTAAAAAGTAAAAGGTCCCTTTATTGCTCGTAAACATGTGTCGTTTGCCTCCTTTTGGAGTTAGAGGTTAAGAACTTGAGAAAAGTATTACAACAATTGATATTAGGCGAATGATTCTAGATGTTTCTGTTAGATGAACATCTTAGAAGTACCTTCGCTTTACTCACCTCAGCACAGTGGTAGCGTACGCGACTGCTGAGCATGATATTTTGTTGGACCAAACATTGTATGATCTGCAAAGATTTGTTTCAGAGTTTGGTTGTTTTCTATGTATAATATTTCTATAATTACAAAAAAAGTAAATATATCCTTATATAGGTTGTCTAGTAACAGTACAAGCTCTGGTAAGTTTGGAACTAGATAGCGTTATGTGTCAAAAAATCTGAAAATATTTATATATTTCACATCTAACTTCTAATTCCATAGTTAAAGTTACACTACACATACATATTGTTGACAACACGGAACTAAAGAACGAATTCTATAATAAAAGTGTTTTTGTGAGAAGAATCCAATCCAACGCTCTATGTCATCACTAAACACTTTACCTAACATTGAATCCAAGTATTTTTTTTTAAGTATCTAAATATATTAAAAACACAGCATTATCGCTAATTGAAAACAACATGAGAAAAATAATTTTTAATAAATCAAATCAACGTAAAATTCAAGGAAAGTTTTACCATCATCTGCCTATCAGTCCACTGCTGGAAATAGGCTTCTCAAATTGCACGCCACTTGGTTTGATCCTCGGCTTCTCGCATCTAGTTCCTGTCAGCCGTCTGCAAAGTTTTAAAAAAATATAAATAATGATAGTGAATTTTAAATTTCAAAAATCATTTTAAAGTTCCGATGTAAGGCTTGTATCATTCAATCGATTCGTTCGTATCATTCAAGCACAAATATGTTTCATTTCACCCCACATCAAACACGGGGTCGTAAAATGCAAGCCTCACAAAAGATTGAGTTCTTAGCACGTACCGGAGTAAGAATTTACGATCGGGACCTTGTCGATTCAAACTTTAGTCCGTGACGAATACAATCCTAAAATTTATGGAGTAGACATGTCTATTAAGTAACGGTAAATTTATTTTCATATATTTTTATACTTTTTGACATTCATTATTATTTGGAAATCAATTCCTTTCAATCGAGTCGAAGTATAATTTACATTTATTTAATTTAAAATTATTTTTTGTTTTTATATAAGGCATATTTTTTTTTATTTTTAAAGACAGATCCCGCATTAGGAAAAAATAAATTCCTGTGTCGCGGGGATCTTTACAAACATACATGAAATGGACACAAAGTACACCCAGACTTAGAACAACAACTTAGGATCACACCAAGTGTTGTCCCGTGTAGGATTTGAACCCATAACACTTGGCGTAGTAGAAGGCGGTGTGGCGACCACTGATACTTATACTAAACTCTTTAAATATGCACATGAGACATTCATGAAATACCCAACTGCTACTAGGGCTGTACTTGCACAAGTTCTTCTCCTCTCAATTCTCCAATATGCCGATGTCAGCTATCTGAATCTCACTGAAGCACAATTTGATAAGCTTGAAAAACTACAAAATGTCTGTATACGATTTGTATTTGGCCTTGGAAAAATATGATCATGTCTCTGAATCCCATCAAATGCTCAATTTGCTCTCGCCTGAATACTCATATTCTCATTTCCCCTTATAACATCTTGTTTAATCCTAAAGCCCCTTTCTACTTCAAAGAACGATTCAAGTTCCTCAATGACACACATGACAAATATCTAAGGTCATCTGAAGATTCTATGATCAATCCTTTATGGTTCAGGCTGTACACTTATGGAATGAATTACTGACAAACATTAGGAAAGGGCAAATAGTAAATAGTTTCAAGAAAATGGTTCAGGAATTTTATACCACATAAACGAATCAGTCAATAACAAGTATTTATAATAACATTTTAGTTTATTTGAGTAGTTATAGTTATTAGAATGTATGTGTATGTATTTATATATAGTATGTTATATGTTTATGTAAATATAGATTATATTTATTGCAAATTAAAATTATATTAAATTCGAAATTTTATAAAATTATAATTTTTTAAGACATATTACACGGTCAACTACTATATTGCCGATACTTTTTGATCCATCCTAAGGTTGCCTGGAAGAGATTGCTTTCGGCAATAAGGCCGCTCTTTGTACATTATACATTTGTCATTTTCTGTACTCTCTTTTATATCTGTTTTATGGTGTACAAATAAAGAGTTTTCTATCTATATATATCTATATATAGCATTTATACCTATGTTTCTGAAGGGTTTAACAGATGTCTATTAAATGCTCGCATTTCGCGGATTATCTTAGTCTCATTTACATAATAGGGGCAACCCTATTGCTATTGACCGTGCTTAGAGATTAAGGCTTTAGGGATTAGCTAGGTAAATCGATAGTATGTTCTAAGCTAATTAACGGTGAGCAATTATACAAAAGACACTTTTGTATAATTGGTCACGTTTATTGTAATATTATAATAAAGCTTTTATAGCTATGGTAATATATATTAAAGATAAGATAAAAAAACTATGCTAGGAGCAATGCTTCTGAAGCACTTTCATGGAAAACTAGAGCAGGAGAGATAGAGACCCTGTGATTTTTTGGGTTTCGCATCTCGAAAGGAAAAACAGAACCCTTACAGGATTACTTTATTGTCTGTTAGTCTGTCTGCGAAGACCCTTTATCTCAAGAACGCGTGGATGTCTCAAGCTGAAATTCTTATCAAATACTCAGTCCTGCTGTCTATTAGATCTGTCAAAAAATTAAACTTCTAAGCCTACGCAACTAAAAGATACAGCCGTTTGTGTTGCCAATTTTCGACACTTGCAAGGGAATCAAAGTATACAGAGTACTTTCCGTTAACTCAGAATCTTGAAGTTTGGTACGAAGTAACGTTTTAAAGCACATATAGAGGAACAAATATGAAAATGCATGTTTGTACGGAACCCTCAGCGCGCAAGTCCGTTCGTACTTGACCATTTCTTTTATAATCACCACGTAGTTTTGGTAGATGAATAGTAGAGGAAAGCGTGGGTTGCGTCATACAATTGAAATGAACTTTGTACACGTTCGCTTGAAAACAACAATCGACTAAATACTGAATTACCAGCTCCGTCGTCGCTTTTGCTTAATGTATGAAAACATAATACCCAGGAGTTGTAGCTAGCTCACGACTAACATCTAACGTGTGCTAACTAAGTTTATACCACAGTCCCGAAGCGACTCAAATCGGTTTACGGAATATGAGTGGTGTAAAACAAAAGTTTGGGTGGGTCAGGTGACGCAGACAAAAAAAAAAAATTTCTGAAAGTTAATTAATCACATTCGTTTTCGCGGTATTGTTTGTTTAATAGAGTAACATAAGTTTATTCATCAATAAAAATGTAGCGAAATGCTTAAAGTATGTGAATCTTTTATGGGTTTCAGTGTAACGATTTGTCATTGAGTTACTAGTCGGTGAGTAAATGCTATTCGTGTTTGCATTTACACAGGTAAATCAGTAATTAGTAATTAATGCTAGAAAGTTTTCCAGCAATGATAAAAGACAGTCGAATATGATATAAATATGTCTGTCTTAAACCCTTAGAAATAACATTTACCTGATTATCTTTTTAAGAGAAGCGTCAAAAAAAATAGCTTATTTAGTCATTTCGAAATCTGGTTAAACCACTTCATGGACTCTTCCAAATTTTATGATTCAAATTAAAGAAAACAAATATCATCAAACTACGCTTTGACACTGTTGTTTTATAGCTGTAGTATAAGTACCTAGATCTTTAGTTAAATCTTTCTGATTAAGACATTCCCAAAAAAAGGTTAAGCTCAAATCGCCATCATTCGTAACTTGAAACTTATACAGTATGTGTCAAGCGTACGACTTTGCACTCAACTTTGCTTATTAGATTGTTTTGTTTGGAGCTTGTTAATTAAACGAGTCACACACCTTAGTTTCGGTAATGACGTCTTAATTCTACAACTTTATTACCTGACTCGACTAAATTCGATAAAATTCAGTTCGTTCAACTCATTCTCAAGGGGCATTCAGAGCGCAATACAGTAACTGTAAATTATAATTTCATTTGGAGTGTATGAATTCAAATGTTTATACAATTACAAATACATAATCAAAGTTTGCTAGAAAGGAGGTTGAGAATAATTACACTAACCAGACGGGTTGGTAGGATAAAATCATGTTTTTAATCAAAATCGTCAAAGATAAAAACACTCGAAGCCACAATAATTGATTTTTATTTATCACTAGTTTATACCCGCAGCCTGGCCGCGTATATGTCGGTTATCACGGCAAATATATCTTATATATTATTGTGATGTATACGTCCGCACAAACTTTCACATTTATAATATTAGTAGGATTATAAAATAGTATTACTGCAAAATGTGTTCATTGTATTATATTTTGTATGTATAATATCATGTAAATCAAATCGGCAGCGATTTCGAACAATGAAATAAAAATCTTTCGATTGTATGTATGTGCCCATAGAAGTAATATATTTGAATAAGTTTAATGAATAAACATTGAAACGTGAACATAAACAGTTATAAATATTACGAATAAATAAAATAAATAAATATAAATAAATATTTTCGACATCTAACACACAATGCCATCTAGTCCCAAACTAAGTAGAGCTTGTATTGTGGGTACTAGACAAGTGATATAATACTAATATACTTTTCTTTTTGTAAATACATACATATCATACATAGAAAACAACCAAACTCCAAAACAAATATTTGCAGATCATACAAACATTTGATCCGACCCGGGAATCGAACCCAAGACCTCAGGAACAGCAGTCGCATACGCTTCTGCTGGGCCACCGAGGCAGTCATAAATCATAGATTCGATTATCAATATACAGAAAATTTGAATGGGAAAAAGTTTTTATACAGGAAAGAGAATCACACTTTTCCCAAATATCAATATATATATTGATACGTGAATCAAAAAAATTATGCTCCTTTTAAAATCCCGGAGTGTTATAAGTTTGAAGTCGATGTCTGTGTGTCGGTCAGTGGCATCGAAGCTCCCGAACGGATGGACCGATTTCAATATGATTTTTTTAATTTGAAAGACAGTATCCTTGCGGTGGTTCTTAGCTATGTTTGGTTGATATCGGGCAAAAAGTCTTAGATTTCCAAAATGATTTAAAGCATTTTTGGCGTATGATTACTCGATTAAGTGCTTGCGTAGGTGATTTTTTTATTTTTTTTATTTTAGCTTTTACGAAAATTATGCGAACGGAGGAGTATTAAATTTGGCACAGTGAAAATTGATATAGAAGAGGAGTGCAGAAAGCTAGTATTATTTTATTATGATGCTTAAAAACCATTAAGTTAATCAAAATGACATTACCCACATTATCATGAGTATGACACACATAAACAAATACAAAAATATATGCACGTCCAATTCAAATTAAAAAGTTGCTTATAATTTGTGTTTAGTCCTAGGATTTTATTATTTTTATATGAACCCTGATAGTAAGACATGAAATTTTCAGAAATGATGTATTTCTGTTGTCGCTATAACTGCAAATACTAAAAGCAGAAAAACATAATTATTTAAGAGGGCTCCAATTCAACAAGAGTGTTTTTTTGTTCCGTTTTTGCTCGAAATTGATAACAGCAATAAGTAGTAGTTGAAATGGTGCGGAATCCTTCCTGAGAGAGTCCGACTCGAACTGGCCGATTTTTCACTTTTTCACTACTGTTCCGTAGTCATGGATAATGTTAGTTTAAAAACATTAAGGAAGTGTAAATATATATATATATATGATTTAAATCCACGTGGTTTATATCTTCCGTTCCGTTCTTATTTTTAATGAATCAGTGCGCACACCCAGCGCTGGCGACGTCTCAGGCGCAAGTGAAGTGCTCTATTAACGTACACACTACTGACATATCGAAGTGACAGACCTCGACGACTTTATAACAGACTGTCAACGTCAGCAGTATTACCATGCAAATTAAATAAGTTGTAGTAGTATGAATATGTAGGTATATCGAAATAAATAGTCCACAATACAGAATAGTAGGAACGAAAGTGTATTAAGAATTTACACATACACAAATATTACACAATAACATAGAAGGAGTATATAATTGAATTATAGATATATAAAAAATGTAAGGTTATTAGCGCGGCGAGAATATTATGTTCGAGTTAGGACCGGGACGGTACTGCTTGTCCTTATATGAGCGGGACGCTGCGCGGCGTGTATGCGTGGGCGCAACAATAGGATAGTGCCATCTCGCCCACATGCGCAGGGCTCGTCATAGCTACGACGGCGCGCTGGCCGGCTGACAATAAGTAAACAAATACCTTCAATACAAAATCTGTTTGTACGTTTGTATCCTTTACAATATGTACAAATAATTTATTATTTAATATTATATAATATTGCTACAGAAAGTTGGAATAAATAATAAGAGTGAAGCAAGTATATAATAACAAGAATATTCTCATAATTCTCCGACATATACATATATGTATATTCACATGAATCTTTAGCGCGTTTCTAGTTGTTTTCTCTAACGAAAATCTAATAAATAAATCTTACGTAAACGTATGGCCTTAGCCCTCTACTGAGAGGGAACCCGAGCCCAACAGTGGGACATTATGGGTTGTTGATGAACAAATAGAACTAAAGTCCGAAAATACATAACAATAGTCAATATAGTACAGTTCTGTCGGCTAATATGGACATATTTTCTAATAATTTGGCTGAATAAAATAAAATATTCGAGTTTTAATACTGGACAATGGTCGATTGTTGACACACCTACCTGTTTTTTTATACCTTCTACCTGCTCTTAAAATATAAATAAATACGAGTGCGTGTATGTGTGACTGATATTTTTTTTGAACAATTATTTGTTATGATTTTGCTATTTTTCTTAATATACTTTTTCTGTATCCACAAGACAAATAATTATTAGCATGTAAGGTGTATATTTTTTCAGAGGTCGATAATAAATAAGTAATAATTAATATTTTGGACATTTAACACACGACGCCATCTAGCACCATCCAGCCCGACTTCAACTAACTTACCACTTTGCTAACAAGGCAGTAATAAATAAAGACATGTTGGAAATTATCAGATCATTAGTCATCAGAAAACACATTCCTAGGCAAGATTCAGTGAGAGTCCCCTCGATCATCAATGGGTAAAAGTTATTCTTGAACAAAAAATAAGTCTTTGTATAAAACAGTATTGATAGTATTTTACAAATATTCACCTCACTGTCTTCTCTAGAATGAACAAATTCACAAGCTTAGTAAGCTCAGCACGTTTACGACATACGTAAATGTGGCAAGCGTAACGAATTATTTAAGGCTTTTAGAGTCACGTCTACGAATGCCATAGGCATGTGCTACGGGCACTACGGTTCGTAGCACATGGCTACGTCACGAGATCATTTAGCACCGAGCCGAAAAAAATATATTATGCGTATGATTTTTTGGTAGTATTATTAGAACAATGTCCAAAGTGATTTCTTTTAAATGCCTTTACTTCCTTTTTAAACTATTTCCGAGTGTAATGCATTGTTACTACTTAACTGCCTCGGTGGCGCAATGGTAGCGTACGCGACTGCTGTCCATAAGGTCTGGGGTTGGAATCCTGGGTCGGACCAATTGTTTGTATGATCTGCAAATATTTGTTTCGGAGTTTTGGTGTTTTCTATGTATATTATGTATGTATTCACAAAAAAAAAGTATTTATTTATTTATATATAAGTTGTCTAGTACCCATAATACAATCTCAGCCTAGTTTGGGACTCGATAACGCTGTGTGTTAGATGTTCAAAATATTTATTTATTTATTTAATTTAAAACAAATGTGGTATCGTTTTCATTGTTTGGGGACTTACCGGTATTATATAATATAAGATTCAATTATTTCTGGTATTTTATTAAGTAACAAATCATTTTTCTATCAAGTTTCTGTTGAAATTCCAGTTAAGTTCTCTAAGAACGATTAGACATTATGTATTTTACAACGATATACACTATTCTCAGATAGGTTTCTAATGATTAATATGATTTCAAATGAAATTGAAATTTGTATTTTCCTTGCAATATTAACTTCGTTACCTTTTCGAAAAAAACGTAATATTTTCTGACTCTAAAAATAATTTCGGGAAGAGCCCTATTCTTTGTTTGGGCTCTGGGTATAATTATTCCATAAAATCTATTTAATGTTTAATTATATTTATTGGCTACTTTGCTCTATAGTGCGGGCTCTATCCAGGTTAGGATCAGAGGCATTTATGTGAGAAGTATCAAATAGTATCAAACGGAATTTACCGATAAGTCCTTTCGCCATTGCTTTTGATCCAAATAGTCCAAAATATGATTCGCATCTAAGTATCTTCTCAAATACTCTAATCTTATTATAGAACACAAAACAGTTCCTTAGTGTATAATATAAACAATACTGTTAAATTAACTACGGAGTATCTTACAAATTCATCCAATTTTTTACCCAACAAATCCTTTCGCCCTTGTCTTTTTTCCAAAAAGTCCAAAATATGATTCCCATCTAAGTATCTTCTCAACATACTCTAATCTTATTATAGGACACAAAACAGTTCCTTAATGTACAATATAAACAAGGCTGTTAAATTAACCACGAAGTATCTTACAAATTCATCCATTTTTCACCCAATAACCATTTCGTTGGATTTATAAGCAATTGAAAAGCATCCCTACCGATGGGTGTCGTGAATTTATGGTGTTTTAAAAAGATTTTATTCTATTAGCTTTTGCAATTTGTGGGTGGCTTATATTGAATTTTGCTGGATAAAAGGTTTGCTTGCCAAGATTTCATGATTAAATTTAAACTGTACTTAAGAGGATGTTGACTTATATATTCCATAGAAAAAACGTTGAATTAGTTTTTTATGAAAATCTATTTTTTCATGAAATATATTTAGCATATACAATTCTTTTATATATATTCTGAATTTCAGAAACGGTTCCGACGATTTTCATGAAGTTTAGTACAGAGTGGGTTTTGTTTTGAATCGATGTAGGTAGGATTCATTTTTAGATAATTTGTCAAAAAAAAATCCGAGCCAAACTCGGTCGTCTAAAAATTAAATAGCAAACATACTTTATTTGGTAATTAAATTTAAAAAAAATATTGACATAAACTAAAAGCAAAATAAATGCTGTCAGTGCTTAACAAAAAAAAGTAAAATATGTTTTTAAATCTTTACAATTAGTCGAAATATGGACTAAACGAATGTAGATGGCCTTCACCTTTTTATATATTCTAAACTCGTTTAAACTAACACAAAATACGAGTTAACCATCACACATTTTTTGTTTTTTTTTGTATATTATTGGTTTACTAACAATTGTATACACACCACGTAACAAAGTAAAAAAGCACATCAAGAGGAAAATAGCAATAGTGTTACAATTACGTATAGGTAAACTCCGCATGCAAAAAATGAGTTGTACCATGTATTACTATAGACTATACAAAAACTATCAAGGGAGTGAGCACTGGTTCACACTTTCCAATTCACACGTTCCTTGCTACCGTCCTGGGAGGTTCTACGTGTTCTTCTCACATCGTGAAGGTATGTGACGTATATTTGACGCAATTCATCATTATGGAAGACGTTACATGATTTAAATTTTTCAGGGATGTCATACAAATGAATATTACATTAAAATAAATGTTATATCAAGTACACTTTGGACTAAGCTTCACGGTTTACAAGGACTGTTTTGATATAAACATATTAAAATAAACAAACAATTTAGGTTTTTTTTATTCACACGGTAGTCTGATTTAGGCAAAGCCCTATAGGACTAGATAGACTGCTGATAAACGTACTTCAATGTTTCTAAGTACATACACATCTATATATATATATATATATATATATATATATATATATATATATACATATATATAAGAAAGTTGACACATACATAGTGTGTTTATTACAGTATTTGTAACAAGAGCGACTGAACCGATTTAGATGAAAGTCGGTGGGGAGGTAGCTTTTTACATGGGTTTTTTTATTTTCACCGCGGCGCTTACCACGCTAGTTGTTGCACTGCGAGGTTCAGCTAGTTAAAAATATATTAAACCCAGACAGAGACAAAATAACCGTGTAAAGATCTGTAGTACGAAGACTCGAATCGAACGCACGACGTCCGCCTCAGCATTCAGGACCATTAATCACTATATAAACAAGCACATCGCTGTAAATATATATTACAGATATGAGTCACCATGGAATCATTATTTTCTATTTATCATTAATATCTCATTAAGTATTTGTTAGGATTGTTATCATGAAATTAAATATAGATAAATCAAAGAGATTTATGGGGACAGGGTAAGAATGTATTAATTTTATTTCTTTTTATAAAGCCTACGCTTACTAAGATTTCCTTTCAATCATTATTGAAAAAAATACTTTCTTTTTTCACTTTGTTAAGAAAATCATGGAAAGGGCTGAAGGAAGCTTAAAAGAACAATAAATTATAATTGAATTTTGACCACAGCCGTCCACTAATATTTGAGACCTTTAACGTTTATTATCACAACATAATTGTATTTTATATGGGTTCTAATACATACGTTAAAAAAGAAAAAATATTTCTCATAAAAATGGAAAAAAAAATATGAGGTTAAAAGTACTGAAAAATATTCTTTTAGTGACAACCCTAACTCCACATGAACTTTCTTCAAAATCTTTGTCGAAAGTTGTTGACGGCTCATGAAATTTGATCATGTTTGGTAGTACACTTTGATGAAAATTTAGTTAGCGCTAAACTAGTCCTGCATAAAATAGTTGGAAACTCTTCAGATTTTTAAAGAGAACTGTGATGCTTTAGAACTTGCTATCTTTTCAAGTAATATTAATCTCAAAGTAATTGGAATGCCTGAATGGTTTAGTTGTGCATGTTCACACTGATTTAGAGACTGATTTTTTTTTTAATCTATTAATTTCACGTGTATATTTAATTTTCCTTGAAATATACATGTTTTTATACTTTTATTTCTATTGAAGGAATTTAATTAGTCCACCGCTGAACATAAGCCTATTCCTTAGAAAGGAGGCTTTGGTATAATATACCACGTTGGCCAGACCGGTCGGTATAGGGTTTGTTCCATGCGGATAGGCGGGAGTTGTTTTCCACTCAAGCGGATGGAGGTACGTGGCCTAAATAGACAATTTTAACTGAAGATGGTCCCGCATCAGTACGGACAGATGCTGGAAGAGATCCGGAGGTTTTAATAACAGTTTCTAGATCCCTTTTTTTGAGGCATAGAGTGGTACACTGAGTGGTTTTAGTCAATACGATTTCGAAGATTTTGACATACTACCCCACCGCGAAACCAGATGGCCTGACGGCCCTCAGGGTTTCAAACACCTTAGTTTTCCTCTAATTCTTACTATTCACTTTAACAAATGTTTTATAGAAAAAAACATGCAGATAAAAGAAATAAATAAACCTAAAATAAGAAGAGCATTTGCAAAGCTCTTTCCCTGTATTCCTGTTCAAAAATAGATTGTGAGGCTGCTAGTTGTACTGAACTTCACAATGAACTTCGCAGCATCGTAGTCTTACTTCATGCGGATTGTGCACGTTACCATTTTAGATTTATTTCCAGCGTTCAATTCTGAGTCAAATTGTTTTGTTATATTCTCAATAAGTATGATGTAATTTTAGAAAATTATGTAGTTATCGAAGCTATCATACATTTAAAAAGGCTAAAAGAAACAGAAACAACTAGAAGTTGTCAAAAGTATACTTGTTTACTATTTGTTGTTTACAAAGACTTTGAACAGTAAAAGTTTCTATGTTATCGTCATTATTTTTACATACAACAAAATAATTTTTGTTAGCATTGTAATACATAACTAAGGCCTATAGTAAAAATGTTAAATATTTTGGTACTATAAAGTAAAAATTATGTAAAATCCTATATTGGTATACAAATTAATTAATTATGATGCCGGTCGCTTAGTTGCACTTCGACAATAGTGTAAATTATCGAGTCTTCGTGAATTTGACTGCTATAAGTAATAACAGGATTAATATATTTCTAACTGTTTGTCTTAGTAATAATTGTGTACAATCTAATACTGTTACGGTCGAGAACAAGACGAGTCGAAATAAAAGGAAAATGCTTATTCATTATGCCAGGCCAATATTCTTTATAATTGCTTTGAAATCTATTTAAGAAAAAAATAAATATAACGATAAGTATGGCACAGAATTTATGTTGCTTTTTAAATCGTTAACGATTTTTTCATTAGGGATTTGCAATATGTTAATATACATAATAATTATTAATGTGTTCTTGATAAACTAGATTGGATTGGTTTTCACCTAACTGAGAATCTTTTCCCTTTTTGAAATCAATAAAAATGAACACAAAAGTTTGATAATTGTTACTTTACAAGTCCAACATAAAAATAAAATTATTTATATCTCAGAGTTGTATTTTCCTGTTCTATAAGAATAAACAATAAATGAGAGTTCTATAATTTCATTAAATGACTTCCATTAAGACTGAGTAATGCAATATTGCACTTCTGCATGCTTCAAGTGACTCCAAGAACATAGTTACACAGATGATTCTTTTAAGTTTCCACTGCCAATGGCCATCCTTTGATGTTGAGTGCCCTCAATAAAGTCTTTTATTTACCGCATCGATTTGTTGAAGCACTCTCGAGAAGGCGTTGATTCGAATTTTCTCCGGCTTTCATCTTCTTTATTCAGTCTTTAATTTCCATTTGTTTTTTGTGTTTTTCCTTTGTAATTATTCAAAATAATTTTCTTGTTGATCAATATAAGTGAATATCTTTAAACAGGTTTGTGAATTGATTAGTCACGGCTTGAAGGTTGCTTACGACAAATAAGAAAATATATGCGTCATTTTTTGTGCTTGGAATAAACAGACAAGCTGCCTTATACCAATAACGTTATTTTTTAGACAAATACATTTATAGGTTGACCACTATTTCGGGAGTTATAAGGAATACTATTTAATATTAGAATGATGTTTTTTTATATACTCGTATATATATTTACCTTAGATTATTCAAGGAATTTAACATGTATTATCTGTTACTAGTCTGACTGATCGCAACATTCTTCTTTCTTTCTTGAGACATGTATTTTTTCTATTCGTAGTAGTTATTTGAGCATAAGATTTTTATAATTGAAGAGTGTCTTCATTTAAAAAAAAGAAGTTATAGTAGGTTTCAATGAACAATTGATGTATCCATTTTTGTTTTGCACCTTGTACATAAATAAACTTGGATCACTTGCTGAACGTTGTTAATTGAACGAAAGCTCTTCTTAGACCTATTTATCAAGACTAATTTTATTTATTTTGTGTATTATAATTTATCATTGTAATATCCAAAGCGCAATAAATTTTCAATACAAAATTTGAACCATACATGCATAGCGCGTTTATGAAAAATAAATAAAACGCGAACACTCTCGAAACGTTCAACAACAGTGCATACACTTTGAGATTTTTTCCATCAAGTTCCATCTTAATAGAAAACTGAAAATTCAAAGTTTCATCGTAATGGATACTCGTTCATAACCGATTCAAAGTTTTCCGCTTTGCCGGAACATAAGTTGCCTCTTTTCAACTTTTTCTCGTCTCAAATATCAAGATTAATTTTCCAGGAAATCTCTCGGTTCAATTTTGCTCTGCTAATTTTGTGAAGCATGGCCCGCTGCGTAAGGGCTTGAAAGATTGTTTACTAAGGACTGAGTTTTCCAGAAACTATTCTCAGCTTCAAGGAAAACTGTAAAATCACAAGAGTCGTTCAATATAATTAGTCAAATGACTTACACATATGTGTACTATAGAACTACACTTAAAAGTCACGAATTCCAGATTGATTGCTTTCGAGGGCAGTGAACTATATTGAGTGGGTAACAAATAAGATCTTTATCTGATCGAGTACGATGAGCACGAGTTGCGAGACCCTTGGTCGGTTAGAAGCTCAAAATTACTCTCGTAGAAGAACGAGTAATCTTGGTGTAAAGTCTATCATACTGTATAATCGAAGTAATAACAGCATGCGTATGTAACACAAAGTAAAAACAGCAACCAACAATGTTAGTCAAATTATTTTGAGAGCATTTAACTTTCCATTAAACATAATTTATTTAGCCAAGATAGTATTCTTAAGTTCTCTAAACATTCAAAAATTTTTATTTGACTCAGATTCATTGTTCCAGTGTATGTTTGTATTATTAAAATAACCACTTTTACTAAATCCATATGCATACACGGTACACAGGTAACAAAATAACTTTTAAATTTTTATCTGTTTGTCGGTCTGTCAGTTTATTACGGCTAATCTATAGAACGGCTGGACTGATTTTGACGGGATCCTCTATGGCATTTAGCTGATGATATAAGGAGTAACCGAGGCTACTTTTTAGACTAGTTTTACCCTGCAACGCTACCCGCGGTTGGTGTACCACGGGTAGCACCGCGGGACTCAGCTAATATTTAAAATAGATTGTGCAGGAACGGATCACATGTCCCTCCAACACAAAGGGAGGATCCTCCGACCAGGCAAGGTGATCATGCCTGGCGGACTACTGCCCCACGGTTGATGTTGGGAAGTTGTATGTCTATTAATCGGCGCGAGAACTTCTATTGCGCGATGCAAGATTGGTAGTTTCTTCGTTTTTCTTCGTTACTCCATAGTTAGACGTATCTTCGGTAGATGGCGCTGTAGTATATTTGTGTTGCACTGTATGTGGAAGTCGCCACAAGATGAGGTAATGATGAGGCATTAAGAAGCCGTCAATTATAAGCTTTCCAACTGAGCACTGGTAAAGGGAAGGGGAAGCAAGCCTCGAATTTTCTCCCTGATCGCGTGATTTTTGTACGGCGCTGTGTAATAATGGATAGAAGAGCTATTGAATTCGCTTGGAACCTATGCCGCACAAAATTTAATGACCAAAGTGACCGAGAGAATCACCGGGAAATAAAAAAAAACAACTAGTGCTGAATGTCATTGCTTTATGCCCCTGTATCTTTCTAAAAAGGTCTCCTGGTAGTTCACATAACCCATCAATTTTCAAAATGGGCCCATATTACGTACTAATATATTTTTTTTTTATTGACATGCTAAACTATTCCCACGCGACCTCATTGCGTTGTATTCATCGATGGGTGTTTTAATTTACTCTATGATTTGTATAGGATTTTTTTTCTGGAATTTTCCTCACAATTTTACGATGTTTCTCTCCATAAGAACCTTCCAACATTAACGAAAGAAATATTTAAAAAAAATCAATAGGTTCTCGAGATTTGTGCTCAGAAAAAAATTAAGTGTTTCATTTTTATTTCTACAGATATTTTTTTAAATAAGTAAATCCTTGTTATCAGTACTTATATACTATTTACAATATACATGTATCCCGACGTATTTGATCGCTATGCAATAACGTGATACGCTAATGGGAGGTGCGTCATCCATTTATAGATTAATCCATTACAGCGTAAGGGCGCTTCTGCCTGACCTCTATTAAATCCATTGAGGGATTTCAGAGAACCATTATTTTACTGAATGTATTTGATAATATATAGCATAAACAGCCGTTCAACCTTAAGTGTTAAAGTAAATAAAAATAACAGTAAAGGTTCACTACACAAGAACCCCAAAAAAGAATATAAGTTGTAGTAAAATTTTGTATATCTGTTAGATGGTAGTTAGGAGTATAATTTTCAGTTGTCTAGTACCTATAATAAGTTCAGTCAGTGTGTGCCAGGTGTCCGGAAAATTATTATAATTATCTACTATTATTTTTGGTATGTAGGTCACAAAATTTGTAATATCTAATTGACTTCTGATTTTTTTGTCAGAATTGCTAGATCAAAATCCTCCATTTTATAAAATTATCAAGGATATCTAAGTCGTCTTTTCTTTATTGAACATTATAGAAAAACTTTAAGAATATCAGTTTACTTATATTTTTTAAATAAAATAGATAAAAGTATCGCCACTCTAATTTTAATCTCATTATAATTTTTACTACTTTTAATAATTACGTTACATATATCACTCATTGGAGTCTATTTCCCTACTAGATATGGCAAACTGTAATTAGACCTAGATGAAACAACATGACCGTATACATCATACAATATTATCTGTCAGCTTAGCACTCGGACATAGCACTTACTACTAGATCAGCTGACTTATCGAACCCTATATTATTTAGAAGTTATTGACGAAAAAATAGTTGCTAATGAACTAAGAAGTGACTACTTCCAATAGTTTTCATCATTGTAGGATTATAACATTTCAGTTCCGGTGACTATCAGTTCGTCTGGAGACATGATTGGTCCACTTACACTTCAGTGGACTTCGAATGGATGCAGACTGCACAAAAGTAGGATCATTTCTGATTTTCTCCTAGAGGAAGATCTTCATTCAGTAGTGGACGGTGTATAGTGGACGTCGTAAGCTATATTAATCTGTTTTTGTCTTTTGCTTGCTTGCTATTTCTAGATCCCTACCGCCTTTTTCTACCATCATCAGAAGTTACATCCCTATCATTTTGATGGTTGGCAGTCCACAACTGTTTTCTTTTCTTCTACCTTGCACAACAAAGCTGTGGAATACACTATCACCTGCAGTTTTCCCGGACCTGCTATTTAAAAGGTCGGCAATGCAGTTGTGACGTCTTTGGTGTTGCGAACATCCATGTGCCGCGGCAACATACCATTAGGTGACGTTTGCTTGTTTGCCCTTATGACATAAAAAAATCAGCCTCACTCATACTTATTGCAAATTGTCTTTGCAGCGAAACTCACGTAGATCGTTTACTGTTTTTACGTATCCATAAATATTCGTTAAAATCATATTTGCGTTGACCAAAAGAACTTTTACGAAAAACAAAGTATCTCATGCTAAAATAAATGAAATATTTTCGTGAAACGAGCATCCATTTAGTAAACAAAAAAGTGCCATTCACCGTATGATTTACAAGCAAATTGTGGTATTTGATAAAGCGACGGTAACGGTATGAGGGTCGCGTAGACAAAATGTCGCCATTATCGTAATTTGGAAATTTCACGCCCTTCTTGTAGCGGTTGCGTTGATTTTTGCTGTAAATTTATTATTTGTTTATATTCTTTTTTTGTGTGTTGGAACTACTGTAGTTACAGGTAAGACCATCTTGTTGATGCTGATTACAACTTTCGTGCACCTACCTTTTCAGATGTCTACAGCCCCCAAAGGTTGACTGATAGATAATGGCCTGGGCATTAAGTCCGCCGATGTACACAACTGCATGAAGTTGTAAATAAATAAATAAATACATATACTTCGATCTTCCTACTATCTTTTCTTCAATTTATATATAAATGCATGAAGCAAAAACTAAAATGAAAACTATGAAGAAGTTATTTGAAGTTTGGTACAGACAAGTTTATTTAAAGGAGTGCAAAAAAAAAATTGAGTCGAATTTAGGCAACTGGAGGTCCACGAGTATTATTAATTTCAGCATCATCACAATCAGCCCACTACTGTACACTACAGTATATAGACCTCTTGTCCAATTACACGTCACTTGGTTCGATCATCACTTTTCATTTTTAATTTAACAATCTTTAATTTTGAAGTTAAGTGAAGTCGATTTGTTAGTATAAAAAATAAAATTTCGGACAGGTAATTAAACTAAATCATTTCTTGAGCAAAACATGTAACAAAAATAGTTGAGAAATTGTTGTAATACCAAACTGATTTCAGCATGAACGGCCTGATTTGACCGGGGCGGATCTATCCTCTCAAAGAGTGCCAACCTAAAATGACATCATTTATGCTGTTGCATTTCGTTTGTGAATGCGAGACCGGAGTCCCAATGATAGGCCAACATACAGGCCGTCATAGTGTGAGTCACCATGCCATCATTGTTGCATTGTCTGCATTGGCAATGACTAATAGGACCAACAGGCGAGGCAAAGTAGAGTCATATTGTCAAGCTCATATAAAGAAAATAAAAAAACGTGTATCAATTATTTCATGTTGTAGTATTTGTATTTGTATTTTCAATTGAAAGATTTTTACTGAAGAATTTCAATAATGTTTCTACGAATTAACATACTTTTCATCTTATGACCCGGTTTTATTCACATTAATTTACAGCCAATAGAGAACTTCCTTTGAAATATGTATACGGTTTGAATTTTCACAATTTATTCAACCTTTTTTATATTCATTTTTTTCTGTTACAAGTGAAAATCTCTATTGACTTTGTTTTTAAGACAGTAATCTTACTTCTACTGCAATATAAACGATATCTAATTTCACCTCTATACCTTACCCGGTTAAACACTTACACCAATTCTAGTCAAATTTGGTGAGGAGATACTTTGATTCTTGAGGAAGAACACAGGCTATTATATACAACGAAACGCTGAGCCGCGGGTAAAAGCTAGTTAGTACATAAATAATTTTTTAAATTAACCATCGGTTCAACCATATAGCACTAGTCATTGCTTCCCTAAACTAAAAGTGAGTTAAACTTTCAATCGAAAAGTGAGTCCCTTAGTTTACGAAGTTAAAAGCTTTTACAAAATTCGTTAGCGCTTTCAACCAGCCCAACGCGGTGGTGCTAAGTTTACTATGTAATAGTCGCATTTAGAGTAAACTAGATAGTACAGATGCCTCTATGTTACGCTAACGTATTTTTTTATGGAATAGGAGGCATACGAGCAGACATATCGCCTAACGCTAAGCGATTACCACTGCCCATTGACATCCACAACACCAAAGGCGTCACAAGTGCATTACCGGCCTTTGGGGGATGGCGAGGGGGATGGGGAAAGGGTTGAAGTATGGGCCTCCGGTATCCTCACTCACTCAGTGAAACACAACGCAGGCGCTGTTTCACATCGGTTTTCTGTAAGGCTGTGGTATCACTCCGGTCGAGCCGGCCCATGTATGCCGAAGCGTGGCTTCTTCCATTTTCGCAGTCCAATGAACATGATAGATTACTCTGTTGTTTCCTAAATTTATTTGAGAATGACGTTACAAAATTTTGTATGTACTTACATGTATGTAAAGAACCTTCTTTATATGCCTTAAGTGAGCAATAAGAAAGGAATTTTCGAAAGGCCACTCCTAAGGAAGTAAAATAGGGGATGGAAATTGAAATATATTTACTTCTATGCGAGGCAAGACGCGACCAAAAGCTAGTAAAATATATAGCTAATGAAATAGGACAACGAAGGCAGGTAAGTTATTCCGCTCCAGGCCTAAGTTTTTACAAGGTAACTTACTGAAATGTGTCGGGAAGTAATCGCCTTCACCAAAGTTTCTAAAGTACTTTTAAGTACTAATGTCATAAATTTCACACGTTAAGTTCCGATCGGAAAGTTACTTTAGAAACAATATGTTAACATATTGTATGAAGATGTTGTTTTATATAGAGCTGTAATTTATTATTTTACCTTGCTTCTATTACGTTGAGTTTTGTGAGTTCCATTTCCAAAAAGGACACTTTTTTATGATCCATACATTTTATTTTAAATTTAGATGTTTTTTTAAGTTTCATAAGTGTTTGTGAAGTTGATCGCGGCACAGAATATATTCAAACAGCTGCAATTAACTTCAAAAAAATATGAAATTAATGTTTACAAGTGCATTGCCCTCCTTTAAGTGAATTCTCTTTTTTCCTAGAATTAGAGAGGTGGCTTGGTCGTTTGCTCTTTAGGTGACCTACTTTTCTCCATGTTATAATAAATAGGTCACATGTGCTGTACTCAGCTCAAAGCTGATATTCTGATTGCTGTATTTTCATATAATTATTTTTTATGGCAGCTGTATCCTGTGCTTTACAATCAGTATATTTTTGTTTATATTACAATTGGCTTAGGCTCTGCGTTAATAAATTAGTTACTTAATTAGACTAAGTTATTCTATAAGTTGTATTGATCGGTATTTTTCCTCAATACTTACTCAATCTAATACGAAACTCACCATAAATATCAGTTTGATTTTTTTATTATTAATGCATTTCAATCAATTAATTTAAGAAAATCTTTTGTACCTGTACCTATACATTTATACCATACATTTATATCATATGTTTTTTTTAATACAAACCCGAATTAGGAATAAACATCCCTGTGTCACGGGGATCTTTACAAAAAAAAACAATTTATGGATCACACAAAGTGTTGTCCCATGGAGGATTTGAACCCATAACACTTGGCGCAGTAGGAAGCAGTGTGGCGACCACTGAAACCACTAGGCCAATCGTGTAGTCAAATGTACTTTTAAGCGAAACCTAATTGAAAAAAAAATTAGATATAGCCATTCTTGCCCTTTATGATGTTCATGCACCTATAAAGAAAATTAAAATTAAAAGACAACCTGCCCCCTGGATGACAAAGGAGGTACTTATGGCTATGCGGCGAAGAGATAGGACTTTTTTTAAGTTTAAGAGGGATCGCACCGAAGAGAGACGTTCCTTATACAAATCTGCAAGAAATCGTTGCAATCAGATGATACGTAACGCTAAACGCCGACACATTCTCGACAACATCACCCGTTCATCCCCCACCAATATTTGGAAGTTTTTAGGAACACTGGGCATCGGTAAGCAACGATCAGGTGGTCTGCAGGGGATGGTTGGTTTGGATGAGATAAATCGTCATTTCTCCTCCTCTGTTCATTTAGATCACCAAATCCGGCATCGTACTGTGGACCGCTTGGCAAGTTTAAATAGCCCTAATTTAAACCCTTTCAAATTTTCTCCGGTCGCTCCGGGTGAGATTAAAAAGGTAATACTCTCAATCAAATCCAATGCTGTTGGCTGTGATCAAATCAGCCGACGCATGATCACTACAATCCTTGATCATATCTTACCTCCTATCTCCCACATTATCAACTACTCCTTATACTCCGGAACTTTCCCATCCATTTGGCGCAAAGCTTGTGTCATTCCCTTACCTAAAATTGCAAATCCCACTCTCCCCAACCACTTCAGACCAATTTCTATTCTCCCTTTCCTCTCCAAGGTTCTAGAATCATGCGTGCTTAAACAATTTTCCAAATTCATCTACAAAAATAGCCTCCTGAGCCCGTTACAATCCGGTTTCAGGCCTGGCCACAGCACTACTTCCACACTTCTCAAAGTGACTGGCGATGTTAGGGCGGGTATGGAGGACACAAAGGTCACTGTTCTAGTGTTGATCGACTTCTCCAATGCCTTCAACACCGTCAATCACGATATCCTCCTATCAATCCTTTCCCATCTTATGATCTCACCGGAAGCGCTGGAATGGTTCTCATCTTATCTTCGGGGACGCCAGCAGTCTGTTCGCGTCGATGAATGTTCCTCAGATTGGTGTGAGCTTGACTCTGGCGTCCCTCAAGGCGGTATTCTTTCTCCTTTGTTATTCTCTGTATACATTAATCTCCTGACCCTGGAACTTCATTGTGCGTATCATCTGTATGCTGATGATCTTCAGCTCTATTCGCAAGCTAAACTTGAAGATATTTCGCTAGCAATAGATATGGTTAACAGAGATCTAGAATCGATTAATACATGGTCCAAAAGGTTCGGCTTGACAGTAAACCCATTAAAATGTCAGGCTATTATAGTTGGAAGTCCTCGACTGATGAGCAGAATAGACACCGAAACTCTTCCGGCTATAACTTTTAATGGAACGACTATACCTATATGCGAGACTGTGAAGGATCTCGGCTTACACCTAGATTGCACATTAAGCTGGCGTAAGCAAGTTACAAACCAGTGCCAGAGAGTCACTGGTACTCTTCGGGCGCTTTATCGCCTGAGAAATTTCCTGCCTCCAAAAACCAAGACTATGCTTGTGCAAACTCTTATCTTTCCTATAATCGACTATGGCGACGTGTGCTGTTATGACCTGAATGCAGATCTTCTCGATAAACTTGACCGTCTTCTTAATAACTGCATTCGATTCGTTTTTAATCTCCGTAAATATGATCATATTTCCCTTTTTCGCACACAACTCAACTGGTTACCTATTCGCTTACGACGAGAACAACGAGCCCTAACTTTCTTGTACTCAATTTTAAATAACCCATCCTCACCAAAATATTTGACTTCCTACTTCCAACTTCTATGCAGCAACCACAACAGAAACCTTCGGTCCACTAATAACCTCCTTCTTCGATGTCCCTCACATACGTCAGAGTTTGTTGGCTCATCTTTCGTTGTTCAGTCCGTTCTACTCTGGAATAGGCTCCCTCTCGAAATCAGAATGGCCACCAACACTTTTTCTTTTAAGATAAAAGTAAAGCAGTACCTTATAAAACAACTTGCAGAATCAACATCTACATAATTGTCATCTATTAATCCTAGTATATCTTTTCATGTTTGTATGTATATATTTATATAAGTTATATTATTAGTTAGTTTAGTTGAAATAAATAGATAGATAAATAGAATAAATATCTAGTTGTATGTATAGTATGTATTAGTTCTTGTATGTATGTAGATTAGCTTTTATATATTACTTATTTTTGATATATTGCCAGATCTGTATATTTTGATAAATTTTTTCTTACAAAATGCACCTACATCTTGTCTTCTCTGCATCACCCGATGGTTGACTGGTAGAGAATGCCTTAGGCATTAAGTCCGCCAATGCACCTAAAGTGCATGACGTATTAAATAAATAAATAAATAAATAAATAAATAAATATAGTAAAATTTTATTCAAAATATTCCTTACTGAACCAATTGTTTAATAATAAATACAAAAAAACACAATTTACATCGGTCCGTAAATCTAAGTCTACCTTCTAAAGTTACAAATTGATCGGTCCGGCAATCCGGTATAACGTAACAAATGTGATGCGTTCCCCGGATTTAGGGGGAACAAAATCACGCATGAGACCACCAATAGACATTCGGAACATTTTCAATTTCCGGACAACACTTGTTGTGACGCAACCATCAATGACGCCAGATCCGCACCACCTTTTCGAAGCATATTTTGATTTCGTAAATGTTGCATGACTTTTATCAAACACTCGACTACTGCTTAGTGGGCTATTTATATATGTTATTCAAAAAAGTTATTTTATGTAGATGAGTTGATAAACCACGCTAGAGTTTTGAATGCAGAAAAAACCAGACTGATAATAGACAAGTTACAGCTGGATATATACGAACAACATTTCAGCTTGCATAGGTCACATGCCATCTTCAATTACAGTCTTACAAATTTCTCTCCCTCTCGCTCTCTCTCTCTCTCTCTCTCTAAGTCTTGATTATTAACTCTCTCTCTAATTCAAGATTATTAACCAGTTTTCTGACTCTAATTTCGCTTCTTTCTTTCTTCATTTCTGTTCAGTCTACAAACGATACCTATAAATTAACGGGAATGACAAATGAACACCTCAAAATTGCTTTCAGAAATTCAAACTCTAGTAACCACTTTAGTAATTAAGGTGGCGTTTAATATAACTAATAGATCAAACCCCTAATTTAGCTAATATACTAACAACATTAAGTTCGCCGATGCATGTACTTGCGAATAAAGATATAAATAAATGGCTTATACTGACTAACTGGCAGAAAACGCTTTTGGCATGCACCCTATCCACAAGTACATACATCAGCAGATTTATGCTGATGTATGTACTTGTGCATAGGGTTATAAATAAATAAATAAATGGCTAATACTGACCAACTGCCTCGTTGGTCTAGTGGTTAGCCTAAGTGACTGCAGATCAATTGGTAAAGGGCTCGATTTCCGGGTCGGACTGCTGTTGGGTTTATCTCACAACAAATTATTAAAGATGGCGGTGTTGCCCGTCCGTGCCTCTGAAAGCACGTTAAGCCATTAGTCCTGGTTTCCACGAACATCTATGGCAATTGTTATTGGGTAGTGTATGCCCTCAAATATACTGACAGCTTTTTTTTTTTTTTTTTGACTTGGTGGAATGCCTTTACGCACTTCGCTCCCCCCCTGCGGGTACAGGGGCTTCGCTTCGTGTGGGACTCCTGACTGACACCAGCCAGACTACCCACTAAACCACCACGGTGTGCCACTCTGCGCCTGAGAAGAGAGGGATCCAGGAACCGCTTTCTTACGCCATCCGGACCCCTCCCAGCGCCAGCCCGCACTGAAGCGGGCTCCGTCTCCGATGTTAAAATTCTCAAGGTGGGCGACGTACGGCACACGCATTACGTCGCCCCCCCTCGCGGGTGGCCTCTAAGCGGATGGGGGGGAAAACCCGTCCCGCCCATCCGCGGCCACACTCAGGGCGGCATGAGGCGCTGGTAGGCGCGCCTCCGCCGCCCGGTTCGCCGGCGGCGGATCGGGTCCGAGTGGAGATCGTCCTCTCGGGCCTTCTCCGCCGCCTCCTTCTGCGAGATGACTTCCTCGCAGAAGGTCGCGACCGCGGTAAAACTGCTCTCGCCGCCGGCCATGGAGCGTACGACGGCCGGCAGCGAGAGATCTCCTCCGATGACTGCAGTGAGGGCCCGACGCTGCGGCGCCCAAGCGGGGCACGCGGCCAGCGTGTGCTGGGCCGAGTCCTCACTGCAGTCGCAGTGGTGGCAGGCGGGACTCAATTCCCTCCGCGCGACCGAGTGCAGGTACTTCCCGAAGCAACCGTGCCCGGAAAGCACCTGCGTCAGTCGGAAGGAAAGGGTCCCGTGCTGCCGCCCTGCCCACTCGAGGATGACGGGCTGGAGCGCCTCCACGGTGGCGAAGCCAGCACGTGGAGCCTCCAGCCGCGACGACCAACGAACCATAGTGGCTCGACGGGCGGCTTCACGCCACTCGCGTACCTCTTCGGGCGGAGGGCGAATGCCACTCTCCGCCCGGAATTCAGCCACCCGTCGATAAACTTCGGCGAGCACTTCCGCCTCCAAATCCCACGGGGGTGTACCGGCCAAGGCGCACGCCGCCTCGGTCGACACCGTGCGGTATCCGCGTATGGCTCTGATCGCCAATACCCTCTGAGGGCGCCAGAGGCGCGCCTTATTCTGGGCGGTCAGAGCCGACGCCCACACCGGTGCGCCGTACAGCGCCATCGACCGGACCACCCCCGTGAAGAGGCTTCTCGTTGCGACACTGGCTCCACCCAGATTGGGCAAAAGTCGCCCTAGGGCGGAGGCAGTGTCGACCAGCTTGGGAGCAAGCTGTCGGAAGTGCTCGTCGAAGAGCCACCTACCGTCGAGGATCAGGCCCAGATACTTCATCTGGGCCCGAACCGGTACGAGGACCGAGTTGACCACTATGGAGGCGCCGGGGGGCGGCCCACGACGGGGCCCGTGGAAGAGCAGGGCCTCCGTCTTGTCCAGGGCCACCCGCAAGCCCAGCGCCTCGATGCGCCCGACCACCAGAGACACTCCCCTGGTGGCCAGGCACGCCGCCTCCTGAAAGTTCGCACCCCGGGCTGTGACCAACGTGTCATCTGCGTAACAAATTACGCCCAACCCGGAGGGGAGACGCTCGCGAAGGACCCAGTCGTACCCCACGTTCCACAGGAGTGGTCCAAGGACAGACCCCTGCGGAACGCCGCACGACATGGGTCGCCGTCTCAAGGCGCCATCTCGATCCTCGTACGACGGTACGCTCCTCCAAAAAATATACTGACAGCTAGTTTAACCTCCGAATTCAGTTCACCCTCAGGGTTGTGGAGGTCCGATGCCAGTCGCTCTATGTGTAAACTGATATTCAGGTAAAACTGGTTGAACTAGTAGCCGACCCCAAATCTTGGGAATATTAAAGGCTAGGAAGAAGTTTTTATACAATTTAATGCATACTTTTGCACCAACAATGCATATTATGAGTAGATAGGTACTTATAGTAACTAAAGAACATATTTGCTTTGTAGAACGCAGTAGTTTCGGCACGCATTAGCATTTAACCCAGAGCTACCTCATTTGCCTTACTAATTGTGCACAATTTTGTTTACCCTCATTTGAATGCGTCACTCGTCGTCAAAGTGCCGGTTTAGTTTTTAATTAAACATTATAAATAATGTTTTTATGGTAAATTTAAATGTATTTCTACTCAAGCCACTTTTGAGTTATATTTGTTCAGAGAACCTTGACTAATTAAATAAAGTAAATATTTCTGGGACATCTAAACACGACGCAATCTATTCCCACTATAATCAGAGCTTGTATTATGGGTACTAGACAACTGATATAAATACATATAAACATATTGCATAAAGAAATATTTTATACATCGAGAGCACTCCAAATTCCAAAACAATTGGTCCTAGAAATGCACACACATATTTGATGATTTTACTTTATAAAGCAACTTCATTAACAATATTGAGAAACATTTTTATCTAATTAATTAAGTGTACGTGTACACTAGGAATAGTAAATATAAGAAGCCCAATATCATAGATGAATAAGCTATGAAGGACCCAATAGTGATCCCTGTAGAATACCTGAAGGCACACGACCGTTCAATACAATTACTTGTAACCAATTCTGAACATAAGCAGTGAACTATCTGAGCAAGATACCATAAACACACGCCTGCAACATTTTTCGGAAAAGTATTTATAGTCAATCTGATCGAATGCTTCACTCGGAAAAATACGGAAGGTAGAATCGATTAACTGGAATAGATAACTTGCTGTTTATTTTTCTAACAAACAAGAGTTTCTTCACGATGATGGAGCTCAGGAGTGTATTGTAATGAATTGTATTTTTCGTGAATTTCAAATAGACTCATATAAAGGTGTGTATAAAGATTTTCACATTTCAGATTCAAAACATATTACGATAAATACTACTTGTATTCCGGCATTATGTCCATGTTAGAAAGAAAATGTTTCGAAAGATTAGGCATAAACTGTCGATTTTCGTCAATTCTAGTGACGAAAATGACAGTTATCTCTGACCCACTTTTAGTTTGTTATAATTATTTTAATTGGATCTTATTACTAGTACAGTTCCCGCTTGACGTTCGTTTTCTAAATACCCTCTATATAATCATTCCTATCCCTAAGCATACGTCAGGTATACAAATATATCAGAAAATATCTACTATAGTGACGATCTACAAGATATTATTAATACCCTGTTTCTCGTTTATAATGCTGTGTAGATCGAATGCGTTCGGACGGAAAAATGGATGCTTCAATAAATAAATTGCCTATTTAATAGACTACTTATAAGGGTCTGGCTTCGCTCGATCAAATGTTATATTTAGAAATTTATTTGATAAATTGCCGTTATTATGTACAGTGGAGATAAAATTGATATAATTTTTCAATGTTTCCTAATAAAAATAAACATGATATATATTATAATAATAACGACGATAATCTCGTGAAAGTTGAAAAAGAAAATCAAATGAAATATTTGGATTTATCTCTCTCGACTCGGCTCGTACTGTAAGTAGGTTCCTGCCTGCTCCTTGGTGCCTGTACCTGAAATCGGTGGTGTACTATTTATTTGTAAATTTATTTGTATTATATGTATATTTAAAAATGAAAATAATATGTAAAATATTTTAATAAAGAGAATAATAAATCTCTTGTTGTACCAGATTAGTAACAAGGTAACTAAGAATTAAAATAATTAAAATGCCATTGTCTAGACCTAAAATAAGTGTATCAGATTTAAAAGTACACCAGAAATGGTAAAATATAAGGCACCTATTATAATGTTTATATTTTTTGCTCTTTATTCTAACAAATAAATATTTCTTTCTTTCTTTCTAACTAGGAAGACATAAATTAGGGAAGTACAAATAGTGCCCTTACCACCTGGATGCAATCTTTTACAGGCAACCTTGATAGGTATGTGTGTACTCCTATGTTTCAAGTAAATTAATTTACTAATTCATTTTCCATTTAAATTTCATTACATTTAATAAAATCTTTTGTGTCAATCAATCTGTGTGGTGATAAATTTAGCTATGTGGACTAAAAATTTGGAGTGTCACCATTCCTAATTATTCCGTCATCGAAGCCGGCTAAGGGAGCAAAGCACTACTAAAGAGAACTGGACACATCAAATTTTAGTATTACGACAGAAGCTTGACATGACAGATGATGTAGCCAAGTGACGTCACTCAAGTGAAGTAAGCAACAAGTGACGTCTCCCTATTTATTATTTTTACGACATATTTTACCAAAATGACGAAACGTTTTTATGCCAAGGGTCAGGCAGAAATGAAAGGCCGCGGTCTATGAGCGTTATGGCGCAATTTTATATTTGTTTAGTACATGCCAAGATTTTATTGTTATTAAGTAAATGATTAAATTTTAAAATGTATAACAAATACTTAGCTGATTAGTTACACAGCTTCGACACTTATTTACGACGACATTAAGGGACATTAGCATTTATCTAAATTTAGGTATGATTGAAACAAATGAAAGTCTCTATCACTTTTAGACATACTTGAAATCATGAATGTTCAAAATGTATCAAATTTTGAATAGAAGAGTTAATTTAGTCCCGGACGTAATCAGTAATAAGAATATCCGGACATAGCATTAAAGTGCGTTGGGCAGTCACGTTCCTCGCCGTCTGGAGATGACAACTCTCGAACGAGGGTGTCCGGCCGTTAAATTAATTATTAGCACCACTTGAGGAGTTTCAATTATTTAAAAGTTAATACTTTTATTTTGCAAGACATTTAAAATTGACAAATAAGTTGCAAACAGAAGAGGAGTTTTAAAATTTTAGATTTAATTGTGAAATTTTAGAATTATTATATTACTAGGTTTTTGGTCACATTAGTGACGATTTTGTTAAATATTTTTTACGGAAAAAAATGGTTCATTTTTTTCCAATAATTAACTTCATCGAAATACGTTTAACCGGCTTGAGATGGTTAACTAGAAATACACAACCAGACTTTCACATTTACCAAGCATTGAAATTAATGAAATTTAAATGCTCAACCAAAATGCACTGGCTGTTGGAACTGAATTTTCTAAATGGCCTAATGGTACATACAACTATATTAGTGTTAAAACTTGCTTACTGCTTTAGATAATATCCTTTGAGTGGACAAAAGAACCGAATGGATAACTGTAAGTATACTACTGAATACTTAATTCAGCCATGTATTCAAAATTCCGATGAATCAAAATATGTACAGTAAAAATTGATAATTCCGATATTCCGACTATCATCCACGTGCATGACAAAAAAATAGTATTTACACGAAACGATCATGATATCCTAACGACTTTCATTTTTCTTTAGCTGACAATATTGGCGTTAAATATCAAGAACACTTATATTACTTACCATTGGCTTCTCTAATACGTTTAAACAGGTAAGTCTTATATATGTATAAACTGAATCCCGAAAACGGATCCAACGATTTTCATGAACTTTAGTCTGTAGGGGGTTTCAGAGGCGAAAAAAGGCGAAATCGACCTAGCATTTCAATCGAACATTCATATTAAATACCCAGCAAAGTTAGGCCTTCAAGGTACTATCAATAAATGTGATACAGCGATTTTATGCGTATAAAATAAAATAAATAAATAAATTATAACTGTGCTTGCATTCTGACTTGCGTCTGCTTCTAATAACACTCTACGATAGTCTCTTTTCCTTGCCATTCGCTTATTTATTTTAGATCTTCTACTCATTAAATTCAACCAAGTCAGCTGAGTTCACTACAAACAAATAACAGAGACAATATGTATTTATGAATAGAGCAAGAAGATAAAAAAACACGAATTAAAAAAATTATTATATCCCGACTACATAAAACACTTTTCATACAATTTACATCGTAAACGTCACTCGGGTCATTGTTACGAATCTATTGACGCTTCATTCTTTAATATAGCCTTTCAATATTCTCTTTAAAATTACAATTGTTTCGGTGATATATCAAAAACATGACGAAAGTCTATTTATATATGTTTTAAAATGCCAACTATGCATAAATACTGTCATTACCGTTCGGTCTAAAAGCCTCTCAGCCAATAGGAACGTACAAAATGAATAATATTTTTGGGTTATTTAGTACTTGAATAAAACTTTATTGGAGGTAGTAAATTTGTAAACAAATCACGCAAACGGTTTGTTTAATTAAAAAATAATAATTTAGTGTTGGTTATGAAAACATATTTGAATAACGTTTATGTTTGTTTTATTTTTACTTTTATGTTTATATCTCTTTTAAAAAGTATTTGAATATGAATTTATAATTTATTTAGTTTTATTTTTCAAATTTTACTTACGTATATCTGTATAGTTACATTATCATAACAAAAAAAGGATATAAGAAATATGTCTAATATATTAAGAATATCCATCTCCTACCATTACCGCCAGGATCGTATACGTGGGTCACAAAGTGGCTGTTCTCTGATGTTTTTAAAAATGTTTACAAAAAATCGTAGATTTCTCATTTATTTTTATTTGTAAACTACGTGGATAAAGATTTTAAAAAATCTATTACTAACATAAGTTCCCTTAATAAACGATAATAATGAATTTGTTTATATATGTGTATATATATACAAATATGTATATATATATGTTTATTATTTATATGAAAGTTTGTTTATAAAAAATCCAACTTAGTTTGTTCAAAGAATAATCCCCTTTATAGTAAGTTGGGTACTCGTTACACGTTCGATACTGCATGAATTTCATATTACTTTTCAGGTCGATAAGACCCTACTTGGGGCTTATTTCACTATACGCTTATAGTACAAAAACAAATCTTAAGAAACACTGCCGGGATGGTAAACTGGCATTCGGTTTAAAGGCAGTAAATTCAGTTTATTAAACAAGTATAATCATTTTGTGGAATAAATCAAATGTGCCACACATATTCAAACTTAATGAAACGTATATTAATGCCTACCTAAAATAGAGACCACGACAAATTTTTTTCCTAAGTTTAGGCCTGTGTCCAGCAATGCGAGACTATTATAAACTGGTGCTGATTTGATCAACGAATAATTAGCCTGGCAAAACTTCCGGATTTTGAGATGATAATCATTCGTTTATATACTTTCTGAATTGCCTATTGTTCATCTGGAAGTATATGCAAACAGTTTTTATATGTATATGTGTGTCTTTATGTGTATATTTGAGTATATATTAACTTATTAACAGGTCTTCATCAGCCACGAGATACTTTCTTTGACACTTTTGACTAACTACTTATTAGATTTTATACAGACGAGCCTTTTTGACCCTACCCGGAGTTGTCGCGTTAATATATTCACACGACATCGGACCTCCCACTCCAGGCTCCGTTATAACTAATTCAACTCTGCTTGATGAACCCTGGCCGCGTTTTGAAAATTTATAAATTATGACGTCATCTTTCACTGGCAATTTCTGTTGTTTTAGCTGAAAACGTGCATACAATTTAAACGTGGCTTGTGACTTTGATGAATCTGAAACATTGAGGCGGAAATTCAGAGGAAGGTTTTTGGTAAATTACTGTGTGAACGTCTTTTATACTTGTTGGGAGATGTCGTAAGAAAGATGTGTACTGAAAAACGGGTCTTAGAGAGCAGAAATTCTCATGATAGCTTGATAAAATAAAATTTTGTAAGGATGAATATTTCACAGAATCTATTAATATCTATTGTATTTTTATGCATGTGATATTGAATGTTTCTTCTTGAAGCACTGTTCATTTTTCTATTACAAAGTTTACGCAAATATCTAATGAATTTTAAACAAAAATAATCTAGGCTACTTTCCAACAATCAGCTGTTTATATCTACAGACGTATATGGATAATTCTCAAGTTCCAATTATAACATATTATAGTTAAAGTTAGAGAACGAAATATATACTGACTATACTTAATAAAAACTCATACAAAACGATGAATTTCGAGGAAATATGCATATTAAGTGCTCTGTCCTAAAATTTAGTACAAAAGACTATCTGCTATTACACCATTACCGAATTTCAGTTGATAAAGAAATATGGCATGAGATCGTAAATCCTGATTCCCGGCATTGAGTTCGTATAGATTTTTTTTGTCTTATCTCTGAGTGCAAGAGTATTTCATTCGACCGCCCACAGTTAGATTTATGGTTTGTGTTCTCTCGATATACAACCTCCGGTGAAGGATTGGTCGTAATACTGAGGGTTGATTCTGATACTCCGATTAGTTATTTGGTATCCTTATTTTAAGGACAAGTTTTTTATTTTTATCGCGGGCGGCCGCTAGTATTGTTATAAAGAAAAGCAAAAAAAAATTTGTGTACGTAACTTTTATTACTATTACAGTCTGTTAGTTTAACACATTAATATAAAACCATTAGAAATATATAAAGTTTATTCGAAGTGACCTCCATTGGCTGCAAAACAGTCCTTTAAACGTTGAGGCCAGTTATTATTAGCAGCACTCTTTCTATGGGAAAATTCCTTACTGCCAATCGTATGGATTGTTTTATAGACTCCCAATTATCATGGCCTTTAGAGCAAGCCTTACTTTCTAAAACTGACCATAATTCATAACCCAGTGGATTAAGATCAGGATCAGGACTAGATGACGGTCCGTCTTGAGCTCTGATGAAGTCCGGGACGGTCGTTTCTAACAATGATTGGGTGGACCGAGCTTTGTGTCCCGGCGCCGAGTTTTGCTGAAAGGACCATTCTTGGTTTTCTATTGAACACAGTGTTGCTAAAGGGCTTAACTACCTTCTCAAGAACGGTATCTTGAGTCACTTCTGCCGTCTGTCTATTTTGTAAGCTTCTTCAAAAAAATCCAAGAGAGGATGAGTCATTTTGGCAGCAAACACAGAAAAAATGTGATTCAGTTATTCCTTCATAGCTAATATCCCACCGAAGCATCACATACAAACTCATCCATAACCAAAATTGTTCTGTGACTTCCTTTAGCGTACCGTTTGCAGTTGTTTTTTTTATGGTATAGGAGGCAAACGAGCAGACGTATCGCTTGATGGTAAGCGATTACCCCCGCCCATGGACACCCGCAACTCCAAAGGCGTCTCAAGTGCGTTGCCGGCCTTTTAAGAAGGAGTACACTCTTTTCTTGAAGGTTTGAAGGTCATATTGGTCCGGGAATACTGCAGGCGACAATTCATTCCACAGTTTTGTTGTGCGAGGCAGAAAGTTCCTTGAAAAGCGCACAGTTGTGGACTGCCAACCATCAAGATGATGGGGATGATATTTCTGTTGCAAAGGACGTTGTCAGAAACAGGCGGCAGGAATCAGCCCGAACAATTCCTTGGAGCACTCCCCATGGTAAATGCGGTAGAAGATATGTTTTGATTTTATCATTCTATTTTTTTTAAATTATCGTCTCTTGTAGGCTGGAAACGCTAAGTTATTATTTCGAATCTAACCTCACTGCTTTCCTCGCCTTTTTTATACGAACACTCCGTGGACTGCTAGGTTAATTCTGTCTCAAACAGAGGAGGTTTCATTGTATCTGTCTTTAGCCCACTGTTAAATATTTGACTACCAGCTAGCTACGAAGCGTATAGATGATTTTAAAAATTGTGTTTGGCTCTACTACTACCTATTTTATGTAATGCAATCAATACGATTCAGTTCTTTTTATCAACCCTCTTCATTTTAATATCACAACGTACTTTAAAATATATTGGAGCAACAATAAGTGAACACGATGAACAATCGTTTTAAATGTCAGATTCCACATTCAAAAGTAATATTTTGTTTATTTTTAATTGTAACAGTACTTATGGCTAGAAAAGATATAAATAAATTATTGTATTTATCACGCAATTATCTGTCATGGGTGGGAATCGATTCACATCCACTGATTTAGTTAGTTCACTAACCACTATGTCAAAAGATGTTACTCATTTGAGCCAGAAAGTAACAGGTAACCTGCGAACACTCTACCGTCTTAAGAACTTCTTGCCTCCTAAAACGAAACTCTCACTCACACAGTCTCTCATTATTCCTCTAATCGACTACGGTGATGTGTGTTATTTCGACCTGAATGCAGACCTCCTCAATAAACTCGACCGTCTTCTTAATAACTGCATTCGATTCATATACAATCTCCGCAAGTATGATCATGTGTCTACTTTCCGTACTCAACTACAGTGGTTACCCATTCGCCACCGCCGCAGTCAGCGAGCGCTGACCTATCTTTTCTCGTTCCTTAACTCCCCGTCGTAAAGACGGGGAGTTAACTTACCTTGAACCCTATCTACGTTTCGTATCGTCGAATCACGATAGAAATCTCCGTTCCTCTAACAATCTGCTTCTCTTGTGTCCATCTCACAATTCTGATTTTGTGAACTCCTCATTCTTTGTGCAGGCTGTAATGCTGTGGAACACGCTCCCACTCGAAATCAGGATGTCTACAAGCCGTGACTCATTTAAGAAGAATGTAAAAAACCACCTTTTTACCGGATGGCAGGAAAGCCTTAATTAGTAAACAACTTAGTACCCACTCACAGTGTACGTATGTAAAGTTTATGTATTAGTGTGTATCATAGTGTATGTATATAAAGTTTATATATTACCGTGTATATATATTTATTTATATTTTTATGTATATAATGTAACTTCACGAATATATATTTTTTTCCCACCACAATGCATCTACCCCACAAAATTTCTACACCATCCAAAGGCTGGCTGGTAGAGAATGCCTTGGGCATTAAGCCCGCCGTTGTACATATGTGCATGAAGTTTTAAAATAAATAAATAAATAAAAGACACGGCACAAAGCAACAACAACCGCGAGGCTTAGCTAGTATAATGTAAATTAACAGTAAAGTACACCAAATATTTGTAGTAAATTAGAAATCATATACTCAACTAATATTGACTTTGCCTGGAGGCGTTTTTGTACTGAATGATGTTGGTTTTCTCAACATACTAAGATTATTGTTGCGTACAGTTTAAGTAGCGGTATTAGAAACTTTGAAAGGTTAATATGTTTCATGATTTTTCTTTACTTATCAATACATATAATATAATCTTAACTCGTTGCTGTTGTATGTTAACAAGAAAATTGGGAGGACTTAGATTTTTTGTCTTTAAATCTGTTTTTTTGTTATTCTGTGTGTTTTTACGTTTGGGCACGCTAATCTCAGAAACGGCTAACTGATATAATTTCGGTTATCACTTTTAGCATTTCCTCTACTTAAATAAAAAAGTTATATTAGTTCGAAGAATCACTGCGATAGCCAACCTTTACGCGGGTGGAACCGCCAGCAATAGCTAGTATTAAATACTACTCGTCTAAACTCAATACCTTAGCGCAGTAGAAAGCAGCACGGCGAGCGCTCCATCATTTATGCTATCTGTGCAGCCATCTTCTTGCCTAAACATCCACATCAGTCGTAAAGCTTTTCATCAATTAAAATTCGTATCTACCGTCATAATGCATTGACATCCACTCTGTAGTTACACAAGATTGTTTCACCTCCATTATTCAGCAGGCATATCCACCATTTAGTCACCTACCTCCTCCCACTCGGGTCGAAATTTAATGGTCTTCATAATTGCATTTCATAATACCCTACTTCCCTCGGCAGTAGTTTAGTAAAATGTATCACCTGTGGTATTATCTTAAATGATGGAAGTTTGTCATAGACACTAAGGATTAATTTGTTCGGAGATCTAGGGACAGTTTATTTCTGGTGTAATAAGGGGCAATAAACTTTGGCGAGAAGGCCATCAGTGGTTTAGTGAGGGTTAGTAAGTCATATTTTTCTTACAAAATGTGTGTTTATAAGAGATTAAGGCGATAATAGTCCAGTTACACTCAGTGATTAGATACGATCACAGAGTGTAAGCAACAACGGTGCGGTCAGTACTTGGATGAGTGACCGCCGGTGGCCTGTTACCATGAGCGTCTCCATAATTCAGAGATCACATTAAGCAATCGGTCCCGATTGTTATCATAGGATAACAGTCGCGAAGCTTAGTTGGAGGCCTTTGGGCGACTTAAAAACATCCAATAGCAAGAAGATTACGTAGCCACAACGTAGTTTTGCCAGTACCCAACCCTCACTTCGCCAGCGTGGGGACGCATAGCCTTAACCCTCTCCTGAGAGGAGATTCGAGCCCAGCAGTGGGACATGGGTTATTGATTGATTGATTGATTGAATGCGATCATGTAATACATATTGTATTCTTTTGATTTCTGAACTTCTGATGTAATGAGATAATAAATAGAATAAATAAACCGACACATAAACTTGAAACGTCGCGTTCAGAATCACCTGAATAACAAGGCACGTCTACAAAAAATACGTTTTGTATTATGTAGTCGCAATACATTTCACCTGGTATGTTTAAGACGTGACATAATTTAATTTCGTGAACGCTAAGACCTCATATTTATTATTCCCTTTATACCCATTCGTCTAAACACAGTACAACATAAAACAATAATTCTGCATCACACCAAACTCCAATTTTACGCTGTTTTGTCATCGCAATATCTATTCATGAGTTTTCGTGTCATACATGAGTACAACACCACCTTTGCACTTATATTGAACTCTGTCACAGTGGATTAAGGGTGGTTTTTTAATGTTCATTGAGTTACAAGTAAAGTTGTTTTTGATGTGAGTAGGGTCTCCATATTCAATTGTACTGTTATTGGTTGCAAATGTTGCGGCTTTGATAAGAGGTCTTTTGGTGTGTTGACGAAATCTTTGCACATTAGGGTCACATTAGCATACATATACATATGCATGTATGTACATTAAGTGTATCTATATGTAAATTTGTAAATTAAATTCTTTGTACCTTTTTTAAGCTATAATTTCGTGTACAAAGGTATGTGAAGCTTTAATGCTCAAAGCTTCAAAGAAAGAAATGTGGGAAAAGGCAAATGTAAGAGATATGAAGTACAATGAAATTAATTTATTTCTAAATACGAATTATATCATCAAGTCATGTGTTCTAGGAATGATTAAGTGCGAAAGTGACATATTTTCCTTTTAAAAGGTGATGATGAGAATCTTGGACATATTTTTATAGAAGTGAACCTCCGATGAAAGAATAACAAAATTGAGCTGATAACTCGTTACCCCCTTCTGCTGCAAAGATCGCAATATGCCAAATATTTAAAAATAAATTCCTATTTGTCCTTGGTAGCGGCATCACGCATAAATTGTTACATTCTAGACTAATTTCGTAACGCTTATATTATTGTTCAGCCTGTTCATCAAGAAAGGTCATAAAACATCACCATTATGAGCCTCGCATAATTGAAAAATGTTGCATAAATTCGAGAAAATATATATTACTTTTGGGCGGCGCAGACGAAGTTGCGCGAGTCAAAGACTTCTAAATAGTATTCTTTAGTGGATCACATAAAGTGTTATCTCATTTGTGATTTGAATAATAATAATTATGTGATGTAGGTAAGCTTTGTATACAAACATGAGTTGACATAATACAGCATGAAATTAAATGATAACTGCATTAACATATTTGGACTCAATCCGTAGGTGATGTTTTTCAAAGTTATTTACTCTGTCCATCATTATAGGGAAAAAGGAAAAATAGCTTGGGAATGTTTTTTGTCTATTGAATATCTAGTCTCGTTGAAATCAATAAAGCCCGGAGTGCCTTGTGCAGACGATATTGCGGCAGATATTTAACTGCATTTTAATATCCGTGAACTTTGCCCAGGAAATATTATATTAATTCCATTTATAAGAGGTCCAGTTATTGGAGTTTGAGATGTTAGAAATATAGAAAAAGATGTTATCTAGGTAAAAGAAAGTTAAATCATTATTGTAAAATAATAATGTTTTCTTCGTGTGAAAGTTTTTAAATATTGTTTCAATACTAATTCTAATAACTTTTGATACCGCAATAAAATTTAAAACTGAAGATCTAATATGTATCATTTACATACATTGATTTCGGGATGTTTGCTTCCCTTCGTAAGGGAATCTCTGAAAGATTTTTTTCAAGAATGAGGAATATAGATTTTTTTACTAATTATAGGGGCGTAAGGGGGCCAACCACAATCTTTCGCTCCCAGCCAACCTCACCTACACGCGGTGTACCCTGCTAGATAACAAACGAGGCGACCGACCGATGGCAGTATATTCATCCCAACCGGCGTAACTATTTATATGGGACGGCTACAAGTTCAACCGGTTTTGCCTGAACATCAGTTTTTACACAGATCGACTGGCATCTGACCTTTGCAGCCCTGAGAGTGAACTGAATTCGATGGTTGAACTAGTTGTTAGTATATTTGAGGGCACTGACTTCTCAATAACGATTGCCATAGATGTTCATGACAACCAGGACCAACAGCTTAACGTGTTCTCTGAGGCAAGGGCGGGGAACACCACTATTTTCTCAATTTCTCGTAAGAAAAACCCAACAGCAGACCGACCCAGAAATCGAACCCGAGACCTCTTGATCTGTAGCCGCTTACGCTAATCGCTAGACCAACGAGGTTCTAATAATAATAATAATAACCTTATTATCCTTTCAGTTTCAAGAGGTATCTTGTTATTACGCCCGTTATTCGTAATTTATGTACTCCAAAGTGTGCAGACCAAATAATATATGTATATAAACGTAAGCTTGTAGAGATCGGTCTAAAATCGTATATATCAACATAATCCAGCTAAGGAATTTAATTTGCGAGGTCTATTATGGGTCGATAGACGGGTTTCTCAACCCTTGTGCTTACGTCAATTTTGAGATTCCTTTGTTTTAGCCATTTTGTCATATTAAACTTGTCTTGCTAATAAAGACGGATCACAAATATTTTATTGATTAAGTGTGAAAGTAGAAACATAAAATACATTTATCGTGTATCTTTTTTCAAATTCCGATTTTGTTTCGTTCTGCACACCGAAGTCAGGTTTGCACCACTTTGAAAGCAAATCATGCTATTAACGGGTTGAATTAGCCCTCACCGTCCCCTGATGCCAATCCAATTGAACATATTTAGGCGTGAATTTACCTTAAACTATGGGCAAAAACTGTAGTGTCCGCCGCTGACCTTATTCGTGAACTGAAGTCTGCGGGGTATTTGCCTCGCAGCTATGCTGGAAAATTGGCGACCAGTATGCCGCAAAGCTGAAAACAAGAGAATTAGACTAAGCTAAAGTGACAGTACAGACAGCAATACAAATTCTTACTTCTTCAATTAACGTGAAGCTGTATTTTTATTACTTACGCTTCACTACTCAGCTGCTACCAAATAAACCACAATATATTTCTCATATTAAGCAAATAGAAATGCTTAAAAATACGATTTGTTATTGAAATAAGAAATTTTTGAATATAATTAACATTTTGGGCGTTCTTTGTTTGCCATCCAATAAGATATTTGATAACAATTTTCCCACTATCATCATTAAGTATACCACCAAAAAATAAACCAGTTCGTTTGCCCAGTTACAATTAAATTATTACATATCATATTATTATGATAGACAATGTTCTAGTGTACGATGATGCGGCGAAATTTTTTCGACGCTTGTATATAAATATTTTTGCTTTTTTTATTATTATTATTTCCTAATATCGCTAATCCAGAGGCGCTCATAGCCCAGTTGCATTCGATGATTAGAATCAATTACCGAGGGTAAGCAACGACGGCGCGGTCAGTACCTTGATGGGTGACCACTGGTGGCATATTGCCATGAGCGTCTCCGTGATTCGGAGGTCACGTGAAGCAGTCGGTCCTGGTTGTTATCATACAATAACAGTCGTGAAGCTTAGTTAGAGCCCTTCGGGCGGCTTAAAAACATCCAACGGCATGATACGTAGCCACAACGTATTCTTGCCAGTCCCCAACCTGCACTTGGCCAGCGTGGGGACGTATGGCCTTAACCCTCTTCTGAGAGGAGACCCGAGCCCAGCAGTGGGATATTATGGGTTTTTGATGATTGATAATGATTATTTCCTAGTATCTTTATTTGATTTTAATAAAAGAAGTTACATTCAGGGTTTGTAAAAATACTAGCTTTTGTCTGAAGCCCTATCCGTGAGTTTTCGGTTATTGCCTGCCCTTCATCAAAAACCAAAGTACGTCCATGCCTAAGTTCATTGAATCTGGTGTAGTGGTTTAGCGGTAGAAGGATAACAGTCACAAATATTTATGATCGAATTTATCAAATGAGTTTGGATGAATCGTAAAACTAATTATTTGGAAATGGATGAATATGAAATAATTAAGATACAAAAATGTTTTAGTAAATTTAAAATCAAACTGTAGATGTATAAGTTGTAGATATACTCTAGCAAACACAAATTTATGACGTTGCTTAGAACGGCCCTTGACCTGTATTTCTGTCCCAAGGAGGGCGATTATTTTTCCCCTTGGGGCGTGAAAACCTCTGAAGAGCACTAGCACCTGTCTGTTTGAATATAATGAATGCCCATCTTCTATCACCCAGATATTTGATATAGTTAGATGTGTATTTAATTCAATGGACTGGAAAAAAGATATTTAAATTAAAATAAATTTATTAATTTGATTTATTTGTTAACCAGTTTATATAATTATTTTATGGTTAAATTATGTGTTCAAAATTAATGATATAACATCACAGGTTCAATACAGCCCAATGTAGAAATTTATTGTATTGACGTCAGTTATATAGCTACTTTTTAAAGCAATATTGCGATGGTAGTGGTTATAGATGGTGCAGTGGTAGCGTATGCGACTGCTGTGTTTGACGTCTCAAGTTCGATTCCCGGATCGTATTAAATGTTTGTATGATCTGGAAATATTTGTTTCGGAGTTTGGGTGTTTTCTATGTATAATAATTAGTATTTAAAAAAAATAATAATATGTATTTTTATCAGTCATCAGTCTATTACCCACAACACACGCTCTGCTTAGCTTGGGATTAGATGGCGTTGTGTTAAATGTCTGAAATATTTATTTATTTACTTATTATAGTTTGCTGTATAGCTTAAATACCAGCTGATTAAACAGGTATGTAATAGATAAGAAATAATTATTGTCTATAAAAGTATTTTAAACAAAGTATTTCATGTTTGATTATAGCCTTTTAAGAGTCTTTACAATTTTTATTGATATGAATATATTAGTATATTCTGTGAAAGTGGGAAATTTATTTAAAATATTGGTTTGATGAATCACCTCGGTTGAACCGTTACCAAGAATTCCGTAAACTACAAACTAATCGAATTTACTGAGACGGTGTCGAGAATTCATTCACCACATAAAAATATCCTTTTTTCTGTAGACGAGATGGAAATTTCCTTCGGATCTCCGGCTCTTCGGGGGCTGAGGAGCAAGGTATATGGTGATTCCACTAAAAACTACCCGGTGGCTGGTCTCATGCGCCCTTCTCTGAGGAGGACCCGGACCATGTTATTTCAGGTCCTCCCCAGGAACGACGCCGCGTCTATAGACGCTATCCTGGGGGAAGTCTGGGCTTACCAGAACCATTATATATTGCGGACTGGCAGCAGTTTTGCGACCAGGCGGCCACCTTATCGCTGACCGCATCAATTAATCAGCTAACAGAGGTCCCTACTCTCTGGCAGCTTGCGGTCCTATCGGTGTCTGATATCGTCGGCGATGTCGCTTACGCTCGGGATCGGCCCTCTCCCGATCAGTCAATCAAGAAACCGCACCAAAATCTATCCGTTTGAAAGCTATGATGCCACAGACAGACTTATAACACCCCTCTTTTTGTGTCGGGGGTTTAAAAATACTAAAAATATATTAGCAACTTATACAAAAACAAACTCATATTGAAACTTAATTTTGCATTAACTAAAGGGCTGTGTGTTTATTTCTTAATTTATTAAAACTTGAGACTCGGTGTGCCTCTATTTTTCCCGTGTTCTCGAGATATTTTAAACTTTCTGAATATCAACTGAGGCCAGGAGATAAGCGTTGGCATACTACCTGAATTCTTATAACTATAGCGTTGAGGACGTTCATAAAAGCATATTTACAAAGATAATTGCTGATGGTCGTTTTTGATCCTACTCGGCTCTTATTGATCCACACGTGATGTAAACTATCCAATACTAATCACTCCAGCAAAATACCCATTCGAAAAACGTGGAATTAAAAACGGTTAGATAATTTCGAAATTCATCATGAGCATTCATTGCTCTTTTCCTCAAGTTGGTATTTATTTGTGTGCGAGAATTTTACCTATTCAATTTCAATTTATATTAATTCAAATTAATCATATTAAATTACAGTGGCTGTGCGGAGCAGATGGAATGAGCTCGCCTCTTATTATTTGAGTTCATAACATTTGCTGACGGAATGTGGGTGTAAAATTTCATTTTTTTTACCTTTTTTTTTTTGTCTTTTTTTTAAAAAGACAACTCCCGCTATAGCAATATACATTCCTGTGTCGCGGGGGACTTTACAAACATACATGAAACGGACACAAAGTACACCTAGACTTAGAACAACAATTTATGGATCACACAAAATGTCGTCCCATGTAGGATTTGAACCCACAATACTAGGCGCAGTAGGAAGCGGTGTGGCGACCACTCAAAACCACTTTTTTTTTTGACGTGATGGAATGCCTTTACGCACGTCGCTCCCCCCCCGCGGGAACAGGGGGTTCGCTTTGTGTGGGACTCCTGACTGACTCGCCAGACTACCCACTAAAGCACTACGGTGTGCCACTCTGCGCCTGAGATGGGAGAGATCCGGGTACCGCTTTCTTACGCCATCCGGACCCCTCCCAGCGCCAGCCCGCACAGAAGCGGGCTCTGTCGTCTGATGTTAAACTCTTAAGGTGGGCGACGTACGGCACACGCGTAACGTCGCCCCCCTCGCGGGTGGCCTATGTAGCTGATGGAGGGGGAAAACCCGTCCCGCCCATCCGCGGCCACACTCAGGGCGGCATGAGGCGCTGGTAGGCGCGCCTCCGCCGCCCGGTTCGCCGGCGGCGGATCGGGTCCGAGTGGAGATCGTCCTCTCGGGCCTTCTCCGCCGCCTCCTTCTGCGAGATGACTTCCTCGCAGAAGGTCGCGACCGCGGTAAAACTGCTCTCGCCGCCGGCCATGGAGCGTACGACGGCCGGCAGCGAGAGATCTCCTCCGATGACTGCAGTGAGGGCCCGACGCTGCGGCGCCCAAGCGGGGCACGCGGCCAGCGTGTGCTGGGCCGAGTCCTCACTGCAGTCGCAGTGGTGGCAGGCGGGACTCAATTCCCTCCGCGCGACCGAGTGCAGGTACTTCCCGAAGCAACCGTGCCCGGAAAGCACCTGCGTCAGTCGGAAGGAAAGGGTCCCGTGCTGCCGCCCTGCCCACTCGAGGATGACGGGCTGGAGCGCCTCCACGGTGGCGAAGCCAGCACGTGGAGCCTCCAGCCGCGACGACCACCGAACCATAGTGGCTCGACGGGCGGCTTCACGCCACTCGCGTACCTCTTCGGGCGGAGGGCGCATGCCACTCTCCGCCCGGAATTCAGCCACCCGTCGATAAACTTCGGCGAGCACTTCCGCCTCCAAATCCCACGGGGGTGTACCGGCCAAGGCGCACGCCGCCTCGGTCGACACCGTGCGGTATCCGCGTATGGCTCTGACCGCCAATACCCTCTGAGGGCGCCAGAGGCGCGCCTTATTCTGGGCGGTCAGAGCCGACGCCCACACCGGTGCGCCGTACAGCGCCATCGACCGGACCACCCCCGTGAAGAGGCTTCTCGTTGCGACACTGGCTCCACCCAGATTGGGCAAAAGTCGCCCTAGGGCGGAGGCAGTGTCGACCAGCTTGGGAGCAAGCTGTCGGAAGTGCTCGTCGAAGAGCCACCTACCGTCGAGGATCAGGCCCAGATACCTCATCTGGGCCCGAACCGGTACGAGGACCGAGTTGACCACTATGGAGGCGCCGGGGGGCGGCCCGCGACGGGGCCCGTGGAAGAGCAGGGCCTCCGTCTTATCCAGGGCCACCCGCAAGCCCAGCGCCTCGATGCGCCCGACCACCAGAGAGACTCCCCTGGTGGCCAGGCACGCCGCCTCCTGAAAGTTCGCCCCCCGGGCTGTGACTAATGTGTCATCTGCGTAACAAATTACGCCCAGCCCGGAGGGGAGACGCTCGCGAAGGACCCAGTCGTACCCCACGTTCCACAGGAGTGGTCCTAGGACAGACCCCTGCGGAACGCCGCACGACATGGGTCGCCGTCTCAAGGCGCCCTCTCGATCCTCGTACACGACGGTACGCTCCTCCAAATAGTCTGCCACCAGCCGCCTCAGGTACTCTGGCACCCCGTGGTAGCGGAGTGCTTCCCTGATGCAGCTGAATGGCAGACTATTAAAGGCGTTGGCGATGTCCAGAGACACCGCCAACATCACGCCGCCACAGCTCACCGCCTCTTCGGTCACGGCCCTCAGGCGCATCACGGCATCGACCGTCGAACGCCCCTCTCGGAACCCGAATTGGGCGTCCGACAGGTCTGGGCCCACCTCGCTGATGTATACAATTTCCCAACATCAACTGTGGACCGTGGCCCGCCAGGCATGATTACCTCACCTGGTCGAAGGATCCTCCTTTGTGTTGCAGGGACACGACATCCGTTCCTCCACAGTGGTAACCCCGACGTGATTGGAAGCAGCCTTCGAAGGAGCAGATCAACAATCAGTGCGCCACCATCATGTTCACTCCCACAGCAAGTCTCAGCCAGCCAGCAACCTCGGCCTCAACAGGGATACACACCACACGCACGATGCGACCGCTCCAGCCTGGATTAAGCCTACAGCCTCATCAGCGTCTAGGCACAGCCCACTGCACTTAAGGTCCATGTAATCAGAGCGTCTCTCTTCCGTCTACGCAGCAGCCAGCCACTACGCAGCAACCGCCCCGACTCACTGGGGACCTCACTGCAGCACTGCGCTGGAACTTGCGGCACTCAGTTTCGACTCACTGGAACTACTCACTCCTGGCACTGGCAAGTTCCGTAACAGAGCACAGAGAGCTGACTCATTCAGACATCGACCTCCGGTCTTGGAGGGAAGTTATGTGGTGACTTCCACATACATCGCAACAACAGAAAAACACTATAACGCCATCTGCCGAAGATACGTCTTCGAGTTGGTGCAACCTGCACTTTGGCGTTCCTCAACTTTATAGTAATATAACTTATGCGTCAGAAGAACACATAGGCTACTATTTGCCGATAACCAACATAAACGCGGAGGGAGCCGCGGGCATAAACTAGTCTATCATAAGTAAATAAATAAAAAGGAAAATTTCAAGGAATAGAGAACAATGTAAAATACAATTTGTTACAAACTTTCCGATGGGACTGTGTATCGGATAAACGAAGCGATTTTGAGATTGTAACAATAAAATGTTTAACTTGTTCTTGTCTTAGTACGTTTTGCTCTCAAACAAACTGTGTATTGTATAAAAGTTCTAAAGTAAATTAGCCATACACACATCTGAAGATTGCTAAGGTCATTAGGAGTTTAAAGTCCCATATTGGATCGATTAACAAGTCTTATTGAATTAGATGAATATTGGTACGAAATTGATTATAAGTTTTTTAAATTGGTCAATAATCGTATAAGAAAAGTGACGTAGAAATTGGTTGGAATTGAATTTGAATTTTTCATTGGTTTTATGCGAAGTCGTGAAGTTACTCCAGTAAAGGAACTTCTTCTATTATTTATTTTGGTGGTTTAAATAATAGAACTGGTTTTCATAGAGAATTTTATTATCAATATTTCAGTCTTTAAAATACAGGTTTATCTCTGTGCTACATGGTTACGAAATCGGCGATGTATATTTAAATAAATTCTTTCTTTTTTGTCGCCTATATTTTCATTATTCAGAATCATGAAAAGTTATAGAAAATTGTTATACATTAAAAAAAATATTTGCCATTCCGTGTTTCCCGCATTTTTGCAATTCAAATCTAATGCAGAATTGCAGAAAGTAGACAGTAAAAGTTGACTGTATGTACGTCGTTTCCATTTGCAATTTAAAATACAACGACGTGTAATGTTTTCGACGTGAATGTTACTAAATATCTTAGGATTCGATCTACGGAACGACAGACTGAGACTATTTGTAGGGTGACTAGGGTATTAGTATAACTTAGGATTTTATCAGAAGGTCATTTTAATGAGGAAGAAGAAAAAATAATACATACACGGTTGGCGCTGTGGCTTAAGCGGTCGCCACTCTGCTTTTTACTACACAAGAGTTCTGGATTCAAACCCCACATGGGACAACAGTTTGTGTTATCTACAAATCGTTGTTCTTTGTCTACAGAAGTATAGGTATACTATAAAATTTACTAAAAGAAAGTGACTGAAGAGAAAAAATTACTAATCTATCGCGTACACGATCTAACTTGTTTTCCATAGTTTCCACTTGGGGAAATAGTCTTTTTTTTAAGTAAAATTTTATTAAAGTTCATTTTTATGCCACTAATAATATCATGTAAAAGTTTTAAAAAAAGACTTGAACGAAAAAAATAAATAAAACAAACTCACTCACCTGTCACTTTTCATGTTTTATCATATTACTTAGGAATCCATAAAAACATTCTTAGTTTATCCTCTGAACATGTTAAGCCAAGTTGGTATAAATGAAATCTAAGAACAAAATAAAAATGTTAAGAAAGAAAAAAGTATTAAAAGTCGTTGCCAACTAACTACCGTAACACAAGTCGCGATTAATGTCACGTGCAGAAAAGCGTTACGTTAGCATGAATTTTACGCACGCATGGTCACCCTACATCTCATCGAGTATACCAAAATACTGAGATGTGTCCCGTCTCTCGTAAATCACGAGGGCATCCTACATAACGACTCTACAACTTGAGGCCGCTAAAATGTTAGGTAGCACTAACTTTTACCATCCAAAATAAATTGCAGTATTGATATTCGTGTTTGTTTTTGTTAAATGAGAAAACTAAAGTTATTTTTTTTTACATTAATAGAACGATAAGGCGGATATTTATTTTACTAACACTCATTTATTAAAGAAAAAGCATACTGAATTTGTATTATTAGTAAAAAAAGATAAAATTACAAATCATAGTTAATCGAACAAGGTTCGGACACTTTAATAATAGCCATTCGGATTACAAGTATGTGACTTTGACCTTGTCGAGATATTATTTTTCATACATTTGTCAATGAAATTTTTATCCCTGACGGATACGGAAACGCAAGATCCAAAGAGCTATTACTGGATTTATTTTTTATTTCTGAGCGCAGTAATTTTAAAACAGATTAATTGATTTCAATAGCAAGCGTCGTCTCTTAACTGCCTAGTTTTTCTAAGGATTAGCGTATGAAATTACGCGATCAAGAGGTTTTGGGTTTGATTCGCGGGTAGGGCCATAAAGTGTTGCTGGAATTTTCTTAATATAAATTCTTGATAACAGCCCGAAGCGTGGCTTATCGATATTCCACGCCCATGCCTTTTCCAATGCCAGTTTTTCTGTGAAAAAATAGATAGAAAAAAATAATTGATTATGTAGCCGACCTCAAGTAATGTATGATATAATAAAGGTTAGGAAGATGACCAACAAGCGACATTTTACGAGCCCCGAACTCAAGCGACTTTATTTGACTTTCCACTGTACATAAATTTCCCCAGACATTTTGTGAATTAAAATTCTTAATTTCAGTGGTTCGTCAGTTTCTATATTAACGCCATTCTGAGTAGAAAGAACAGCTCTTGGGTGTATCTCATGAATGACCTCTCCGCCACAAAGCGATTCAAGTGCCTGTGACGACTTTATACGTCAGCACAGTCCGTGTAGAACCGATTTATACAAATAATATAATAATAGAATTGAAGCTTTATACTTTCATATACATTTAGATAAAAGCTGTTAATTTGAAATTATCAATAGACACTTTCATCTAACAAGCAGTATTAAAAAAAACGTATGACTACACTGCGCTAATTACACAGTATGTAAAATTGTTATTAACAACTAAAAATAAATCCAAAAAATAAAAACAAAACGGTAAACGAGTAAGCGAGTGTTTTTTTGCGAATTTTTATGTACCAGTTACTTTGAAAATTATTTCCTTTCTTAGCTTATTTTTTCCTTATTATTTCATATTTACTTGCTATTTTACGAATATAATTACGTTATCCTTATCTTAATACTGTATCTTATTTTTATAGTAAGATGCAAAGTTTACACTTAAGCTTATTTACACGTTTAGGTATATTTATCGGGAATTATTAATCACTATGTTTAGATTAAAAAAATATTTTAAAAGTATTTTAAACTTGTAGCAAAAGACAAATCAAGTTAATGAGTAGGAAGATAAACACGACCGAATGTAAGTAAGCTGTGGGTTAATTTTCATAGGATTCATTGGCCCGATTCATGATAAATGTAATGAAAATATTTTCTTTCATTAGATTCATTACTTGTTCAACTTAAAGAAATGAATCTAATGAGATTTTTTTGCTAGATGTTAAACAAGTGAATGTGATTTTCTTGAGTTTATGGTGCTTGTCTCGGCGAAAAGTTTTTTTTTGGGTAAAAGAGAGGATAAAACTACAGACAAGAAGATGGGGAACGAAAGTATTTTTGTGGAAATGCTCCAACTAACCGTAGACTACTTTCAGACCAGATACAGCAATATTTATTAAAGGAAGAGTTTCTAGTTGCTGTACTTTCATCGAAATATTTTTTAAAGCCCGACAAATTGTCATACATATATGACGTATTATAAATGTGAAATATCACCCCATCTATTAATTCCATGGTTGTCGTAAGGACTGATTAAGGTAGCACACAACACAAGAAAACAAGGAAATCTTGATACCATTATTAAGATGGTAGGCATTCCACAACGGCTCGCTTTTCCAGAAACTTTCTGCTCCGCACAACAACACTGTGGAGTGAACTTATAGCCTACGGTATTTCCGAACCAATATGACTCTCAAACCTTCAAGAAATGAGCGCACTCCTTCTTAAAACGCTGGCAACGCTTGTGAAACCTTTAATGATGCGGGTGTAATCGCTAATTATAAGTCGAAACGTCTGCTCGTTTACCCACTATTCTGTAACAATAATGAATACAAGCATTGTACCGAGAGGTGCCTAGTCAACGTGAAATAGTAGGCCAAAATCTCCTTTCTCAAGAGAGGACTATTGAAGGCTGTTAGTGATAGTTAATCTAAGAATAATGTCGCCGGTAACTCATATATATTAAGTCACATAAATCCTATGAGTTAACTAAGGGATGTTTTGGCTACTCGCTGATAGCTCCTTATAGATTATTTTGATCCTATCTGTCAGGTAACTAAAAATTGCGGTTTCACAAGATTTCAATAAAGACATACAGTAACGTACAGCAATTTTATCAGTCAGTTAACAGGAACTAGTAAACTGGCCTTAAATATGACCCATAATTTTTTTATTCGAACCTGGTGGAGCAGATGAAATATTAGATATTTTTTGAATTACAGCTACTTTTATATAACAATAGTCACCACTAAGTCCCTCATTTGATTTTTTGTTAGAGGAAAATAAACGATATACGGATAGCAATAAAAATATAACACACAATTTTATCCAAAAATACCGACTTTAAGAACTGGACCAAATTGAAATGGGTCCAATGGGTACCTGCTTTCGTATAAAAAATGAATCATCGAAATCGGTTAGTGTGATATTGGGTTATTCGCCAATTTGTCGTGTACATACTTAATGCAAATAGAATACCTATATGTTTTTCAAATGGATGGCATTATGAGTGCTGGACCAAATTAATAAAAAAAATTCGTCAAAATCGGTTCACTCAAATGAAAGTTCTGAGGTAACAAATATAAAAAAGGACAGTCGATTTGATAGCCTCCTTCTTTTTTTGAAGTCGGTTAATTAAAAGTGTTAATCATTGGTTTTAAGTTTAACATTAAATGAAAAAGTACATTAAATTGAAAGATACCTTAATACAAGTGAACACGCAGCTAATGAGAGTGTGTTCAACACTCAAAAATTATATCCCATTGTATTTTATGCCTAACATATGTAAAATGTATACTTTCATACATGTGTAAACTTCAAAATAAAGTTAGGAGTAAAAGAATTATTAAAACGGTTCAACGAATTCTCAACTCAAATAATTATCCGAAAGAAAAACTTTCGCATTCGTATTTCTGGTGTATATTTTGAAGCATATTCGTATTTCTGTTAAATGGCCGTTTGTTTACGGACGTCGGACGTAAATGTAGTGACATAGGTACAGTCGGCGAAGCGTTTGTGTGAATATTTCATGCTATTATGGCCAAGGCGAGAGTCTGTTGCGACACATTCTTGTCATTTAGATAAGTAGTTATTGTTTTTGAAAAGGACTTTACGAAATTGTCTAATGATATTTGTATTTCTTATGGTGAAAATAGTTATTTAGTTTTAGTTGAATATTTGTGATGACGCCTTCATTTATTGCGTTCTGTGATCTTGGTGTTAAAGGACTTCCAACTGCAAATGAATAAAACCATAGGACGCGACCGTGCTCCTTGTACATAAAATATGTAATTAATCTTCATATTTATTTCGACGCTATTATTTACTTATCGCCACGTCATTTTCCACCACAGTGAATGTTGTGGGTTCAAATCCTTACATGTAAAAGTATTTTGTATAAGTCACGTTGTTGATGTATGTGTTTGTTATTTGTATGAGTCTGTGTGTTCCTTGTGTCCGTTTTATGTAAGTTTGTAAAGTACACCGTGACACAGAATATATATTCCTAATGCAGGAACTGCTTAAAAAATTCATTGTATTGTATGGAACGGTCTATATCATGCAGTAAACTGACCAAGGGTTTTGATGGTCATGAATGGTCACGTAAATTTGAATTATCACTTTAGCGAAAGTTTACAACAAATGTATTTCCAAGCGACTTACAATGAGTTACAACTTTTCTCATTACATTTCATTATTTATTTATTTATTTGTGTTTATAAGCAAAACAATGAAGAATAGACTCTCTCAACGATTGACTTTAGCTGAGAGGTTCTCTACGAAATATCTAATGAGATAATTTTAAAACTTATTCATACTTTTATACAACTCTTCGTTCAGGAAGTACAAAAACTCTGTGTGTAATTTTTTTTTTGATATTCAAAAATATCAATGATGACTTTCTAAGAAATTTTTCCAGGATTATAAAATTATTTTTATGTAGTTTAAGTGCCGAATATAACGTTTCTTTTACGGTACGACATTATAACGACACCTTTCTGAAACGTTTGTTACTTTTCATCGAGTCATTGAGACTAGTTCTAATTCCCTCAACCCTCTAATTTTAGTAGAAGGCATTCAAATGATAGCAAAGTACTTATAACTATTAGTTGCTACTCTTATTCAAGTCATGGTCATGGGTGATAGATCTCACTAACCATGAAGTTACGCGCCTCCTCGTTTGTACTTGATTTTATAATCAAATGATACACCTTTTTCCTTGCAACTTACAGCTAATCTCGTTATTAAATCTCTGAAATTGTACGAAATAGAACTATAATAAATAAAACTTATATCAAATCAAAGTAAACAATCAAAGTCGTTCAATATATCTCACTTGTCAAGGTCGTGAAAGGGCCGACGCCCGACCGGACCGACTGTTGTCATGACAACGCCCGGGAGACAGCCCCTCGGGCCTTCAAAGTGTGATAACATTTGATTTTTGCACGGTGCGCTAAGATGCCCAAAGTGCCCTTGATCATTGAATCAAACATGATCAAAGAGTTTGATCATTTTTGAGTTGAGTTTTTTTGGAGGAAAGGATTTTTTCCCGTTGAATGTGTTTGTTGGAGACACGTAATTAAGAAAAATTTAAAAAAACGGTATTCAGTTTTTTGTGTTGCCATTGTTTTCAATTTTTGTTTTCTGTAAGACAAATTGTTCAAAAACATCCATATGATTTTTTGCTTTGTAATGAAATCCGATTGTGTATAATTTAAGGTTCATTATACGTATATAAAAAAATGTATTGCTATAGCAAAAGTGGCTAAAAACTCATACAAACACACGCCACAATGCGAAAAACTCTAGATTCTAGTGTTACCCTACGCCCTTGATATTATTTTGACTATTACATTTATGTGGAGGAAATCATTAAAATTCTTCAAAATATAATATTTTCTTCCTTCTCTCTCCTAATGATGTTAACTGAAGAAAAGTTGTTGAGGTAACTAGGTATTGCTATCTGGCACCAGTTCCAATCCAGGTGGGTCATGACCAATCCAAGACCCTAAAAAAAACATTTTCATGTTTTTACTTAAGATCCAGTAATTGCCATGAAACTCCGGATTTATCCAGCCCGACATATTTTATAACAGTATTTTTTTATGTAATCAAAAGATTGCAAATGGTGGCATAGATAGTTGGCAAGTGATCAATCAGGTCAACTTAGGTTTCCATTTGTTTATTCATAACTAGCTTTTGCCCACGCTCCGCTTGAAATGTGTTTATGTTGATGAATGTCGATTATCAGGGTAAAGAGTACCTATGTTCTTCCCCAAGAATTAAATTATCTCCATGTCAAAATTCATTGAAATCGGTGCAGCGGTTTAGCCGTGATAACTAACAGACAGCAGAACTGACAGTTATTTTCGTATTTAAAATATTAATATAGTTGTATTGCACTTCATTTTCACACTCATCACTCATCACACACACTATAATACAATAAAATATAGGCGGTACATAAACATGACGCTTGTTACAGTTGCTTCACTTCTTTTTTCGCCATTCATCACACAGTTCAATATGTATTTTAAAGGCTGTAAACGTGGTAGTGTTTTTTGAGTTGTCATGGGGTTGAGGAGGTTTGATGCCGGTAAGCTTACTCACTGTAGCAACAAAGTTTTAGTCACTATACTATGATTATACTATGACGATCTCATTCATTTATATAGAGGAAGGATGGATAGTTTATATGAAACACTTCGACATTAGATAGTACTCTAACTCGTCGAAATTAAACACATAAAGGACAAATTAAAGAGTTCAATCCCGTAAGTGTTCTCGGACCCGAATGACTAACGTACTTCTGTTAAAACCGGAATAAGAAAACTCTATAAAAACATAAGAAATAAATAGGATGAAATTACATTTGAGAGTAACTTTAATTACCGTGGGAGAGCTACGCTTCGACCCGACCGGCTCAACCAGAGTAATACCACGGACTCACAGAAAACCATCTTGAACCAGCGCTTGCGCTGTGTTGTACCGAGTGAATGATATTAGAGGCCCGTGTGAAGGCCCCTCGGGCCTTCACCCCACATGTGCTTGCAACGGGGTGGTGTGTCGGAATCGAACAGACTAAAACCACACGGTGTGCCACTCTGCGCCTGAGACGGAAGGACTTGCTTCGGTAGTACATATACTAAAATTAGAACGATACAGCGATATATATAGATATCGGAGGCCCTTACCTCAACCCCTCCCCGCCCCCTACCGATCCTCCAAAGGCCAGCAACACACTTGCGACGTCTCTGGTGTTGCGGATGTCTATGGGCGGCGTTAATCACTTACCATCAGGCGATATGTTGGCTTCGTCGATAAGTTGATTTTCATTGTTTGAAATTTATGCATCAATGATTCACCAAATAAAAATCTAATAAAATAAAAAACAAAGGATTTTTGAGTTATATTTACGTGATTCAAAGGAAGAAACGGCTAGCTAAATAAATGCAAGCAAAGATAAATGTAACAATGTATAATATTTGATTAGTAACATTTATTATTTGCACATCAATGTATAAGCTCCCGACAATCCTCATGATTCATTCTATTTAGGAGATATTCTTACATATTTCCTTTAAACTATTTTATATTTAAAACTAAGCTACCTCGAAAGACTTTGTTCTGCCAAAAGTTATTATCCAGTCGCAGTCCAATAGAAAAAAAAAGAATTATGTAAATTGTTTTTACGTTTTTTCTCTCCATAAGAAACTTAACGAAAATATAAAAAAAGACTGAGCTAGTAGAGTGGTTCCGGAGTTTTTCGCATAGCAACAAATTTGGTGATTCATTTTTATAGTTGCTTAGTGAAATATAGGGATATCGTCAATAACAAACAAAAATGTTGCTTTAGTAACTTCTGAAAATCAACGCCTCACAGATTCCAACTTTCCACCCAAAGGAGCACAATGGTAAATAAACGGCTACCCTCTTTCCTCTCAAATATATTTTTTGAACAAGCCATCTCACGAGGCTTATTATTATATATTGGAGATATACACGAAAGTTAGTTCGCCCCTAAATGTCTAAGTAAAAGAAAATATTAAAAGAAACTGACAATACATTTATAATGATTGAAAGTTTAGCATATGGTGGAGATATCGTTGTTCTATATATTGTGCTTTATAAATTATTTAGTGGTATATAAAAATAATTAAGACAGTGCAAACATTTTGAAATGAAGAGAGTAGATTGCCTTAAGTTTATATCTTATGACTTTAGAGTTACTTTTAAATAACCTAGGTACCTACTTGTTGTGGTTGCTTTAATTTAATTATATTATTTAAGTATTATTAATGTTAAATATTCAATATAGAAAATATTAAGGTAGAGATAATTGTATTTTTCAGCTGCCGCACAGAAATGGCGGATGTGACATAACACCGTCATTTCTGGAGTGGGTGCGCGAGAAATATTATTTGATTTTATAACAATTCTCGGTTGGGTAGATCACTCACCGTTTGGCAGTCGAGAAGTGCAGTTGTACTAACTGTATTGCGTGTGATTGTCTACCTACCGTATAGTTTAAAATTAAATTCGTCGCTAAGAAAAGGTGGTGTTTTATTATATATTTATAAAAACTAGAAGCTTTCTCATAGTTAGACTTATATAGACTATTGTTAACTGTACTAGTAAATTTTATGTTGAAATAAAGTTATATCTTGAAAAGAAAAAAAATGTTCATTACATTTTCAATCAAAAGAGATCTTTAGGAAATATAGTTTTATTTACTTACTGTCTTGTGTTTTAGCCAGCGACGCAAAAACATGAATGTACTATGAATTACCAAATAGACATTAAGAGCTCCATAGACTATAGACTTATAATCAGTCGATAGTTTGCTAATAGTTTAGTTTGAAGGGAGTTGTCGGCCAATACCGAATCGTTATAATGTGCGCACTGCCATACATATCCATACTGATTAAGAACCAACCAGACTATTGGCCGATCGAAGGTCTGCAATTTGAAGAAGCTCTAAAACATCAATATAGTTAGAATTGATCACGAGATGACTGTTGTGAAGGTAGCCACGGACTGAGACACTTAAACACATACATACATGCACGCACATGCATGCATATCTATACATATGATTATATATAATATGCACAATACATACAAACAACACTTGCAAAGTATATCATTTGAAATACTTATCTATTGAAAGCAAACTGTATTTTGGCTTTATACGTTCGTGTAGTTATGCACTGCTCTTTACATTGCTAAATAACGCCCGAGCGCATATGAAAATGCAAAACATAGTCTATTTGAGGCAAATCAATTCAGCATTATATTAGTGCACAACATAAATCTGTCTGAATCAGCTTGTATTTAGGTATCGAGTTGTAAAAGGATGTACAGCGTTTATTCATAAGCTACCTGAGTCATGGTTATTGTTGTATCTTTACAACAGGGGGTAACACCATGGGGCAAAGCTTGTCTAAAAAAGTGATGAAGTGATGACCTGTTTGTCATTGTGATAAGTAATGAAATGAAATAATAAATAATATTTATGAGAAATATTGAGTTAAAGTAATTAAGTTCGACTTAACGAATCAAGATTAGTTAATATAATTGGCTAACAAACTGTTAGTACTAAAACTATTGTAATAAATTTAAAACTTGAAAAAACATCGACATAAGGAAGAATATAAATGTGCAAAATTTAAAACACCTAAATGCGATCTGTTTGCAAACGTTTGCTGGTTCATTCCCATTTTTACCACCACATCGTTAATAATAATAAAATAACTGGACTAATTTTAATAAAACTTACTCTTTTGTACTATACGCATTACACATTTTAATTTGATATCTTCTACTCTTCATATCTTTTAAATGACTGAACCGTTTTTCTACGCATTCACATCGTTATCTTACAAGCCTTTTTTATTTCCAAGATTATTTGGGGTCGGCTAATTTACCCCTGAATATAAATTTTCCAGGGAGGGACGGGCATCGGACCTCCCCAACCCTGGGGCTGAAGTGAATTCGAAGATTAAAACTATTGTCACTATATTTCTGGGCACTGACTTCCCAGTAACGTTTGCTTTAGAAGTTCACGACAACCGCGACCGACGTCCTAACGTGGTCTCCGAAGCACGGGCGAGAAACACCGCCATCTACAATCCTCCGGGTTACTATTAAGAAAAATCCAACAGCAGTCCAACTGCCCAATCGAACCGGAGACCTCTTGATCTGCAGTCGCTTACACCAACCACTGGACTAACGAGGCAGTTGAAACTAATTCACCTCCGAATAAAATCAAAAGCTACCAAAATCTCTTTTAGGTACATTCCAAACTTCAGACCATGATTGTCATCAAAATAAATATATTTATTCCAATATATATATATTGAAAATATAAGTTCGAAAATGCCATATTATCAGATAGCCACAAATCACATCACCACAATGATATTGTTTTGAACTTATCTGAGGCCAGTTACTATAAATGTATAAAAATGTTTCCAATAATCCAGTATTACAAGAAATCTAACATTATGTTACAGCCTCATACAAGACTTATTCATCATAAGTACAAAACCATGTTTCACAGAACTCAGTTCGTACTATTGCCTTGAATGAAGCTACTTGTGTCTATACGCAGAGGAACTTAATATTTTCATGGAAAAAGATTCTTTGTACCATCTTATAAAAGGGGAAACATTCTCAGATTCTGTTCTAGGAATTCACTCTTGGAACTTCAATCAACACAAAATAACTAGAAACCTGATCTTCGTCGGTATTTGAAATCCAATTTAGTTTCAAATCGATATACAAGAAAATGATTGTCGATCTTTACCGATTTAATTTCTGCCATGAAGATGTTAAAAATACGTTCAAGTTGAACAGTAAGAAAAAGTCAAAATATTTGAAGTAGTATACATAAGCATTTAATTTTTTTAATAATCAGTTCTTTAAGGGCTTATACTACCTCAAAATGTTCCACTGCTCATTTTTGACTGAAAGTATTATATCGATGAAATTGAAAAAAGAAATAGCATACTATATCTTTTATACTGTATTGCCTAATTGCAAGTTTTCTGGAATTCCGATTCGTCTAAAAAGTACCAAAGTTTATGGCTCTCAACCATTCGTTCAATAATGTCTAATAATGAGAAAAAAACGTAACTGTACTGTATTTTTTAACAGTATAGTTGAGAATCTGTGTGGTATACATGTCTATGTATATATGTCAATGTATGTATGTCTACAATGTGATGTCAAAAAGAGACTATAAAAAATTATAAACTTCCCTCTGATTTTTACAAACAAACCGCAGAAGTTAATAAATACGTTGCCAATACTTTTTTTTTCTTGAATATACATCCTGTGTCACGGGGAACTTTACAAATATACATGAAACGGACACAAAGTACACCCAGACTGAGAAAAACAATTTATGGATCACATAAGGTGTTGCCCATGTAGGATTTGAACCCACAACACCTGGCGCAGTAGGAAGCGGTGTGGCAACCACTTAAACCACTAGGCCAATCGTGCATTACTTCTACTTTGTATATAAAAACATCATAGTACAATGCAACAACTATGTGACCTGTATTTAAGATTACATTTTTTCTCATTATTACACGTTATTGAACGAATGGTTGAGAGCCATAAATTTTTGTACACTTTAGACTAATCGAAATTCCAGAAAACTTGAATTAGGCAATATTTCAAGTGAGATATTTTAGGGTTATGTCTTTACATCAGGTTTCCTGTCTTCTCACGCCTCCAATGATTTGAAACACTAATTTATACAAGTGATTAGTTTTTAAAATATGAGCGGCGCAGTGGCGCAATGGCACGTGACTACTGTGCTTGGGGAACATAATTCGATCCTAATATTTTCAGATCATACTAACATTTAGTCCTTTGTTTGAATGACCAGGAATCAGGAAAGATTAAAAACGTAACCTTTTTTATAAAAACAGAATAACATGACATTTTATATGCGGTGTACAATATTGATCATTGAACTAAACACACGTCGCGTAGTAGTATAAAATCGCTGATCGTGCAAATTTGTAACAGTTCTTTTATTAGTACAAATAAATCGGGTTTTACTTTAACCACAGCACACTCTCGTTTTTTCAGAACACTACCTACAACGGACAAACCTCCACAGCTGCACCAGCTATCTGATGTCATTGAACAGCAGTCTTAATTAAATACTCTATAGTTCTTTACTATATAACTTAAAGATAAATAAAATACTCCAGGTACATTAAGTTGTACTACCAAAAACTTTTGTTAAGCAAGCACTACTCTATGCTAAGAAGAAGTTCGACTTATTTACTTGGAATTAACTGTACTTCAGCTGTAAAAGGAAAGAAAACGATTGGCAATCTTCATGTCTATTATAAATACTTTTCTAGAAACGAATGATTTAAATTGTTCGTCTTGTAATATTTGTAATTATTATATTTCAATAATTTAATCTAAAGAAATTAATGAGAAAAGAAAATTAATGAATAAGGGTGTGTTACTCTTATTTAATGATAAGTTATCATTATAAAAATTTAGGTTAACTTACTAAGCAAACACATGAGCTATGCTTCTAGTTATTAGAGTAATGACAACATTATGTTACATTAAACTATAGGTAATAGTAAGTAATGAGTAAAGAACAATATTAGTAGTTTCTTAGTATTTGATTTTTGTGTAATAAATATACTTCAATAAAAGAAACATCATTGACTTCTTAGCCTAGAAAATGTGAAATATCCTAATATTTTCTTGTTCCATTTTCGATCTTTTTCCGCAACAAAATAATAGCCTGATATCTGAACTCAGAGACACTACACTCCACGTCACCTTAGACAGCAAAAACCTTAAGACATTTGTAGCAGTGTCGAGCCAAGTGGCCAGCCATAAACACCTTCCGCCATCAAGCAAGCGTGGCGGTGGAACGAGGTCAAGAACGTCGTGAGAAATATGTTACGATGCCTGTATTTACGGGCAGGTCAAGATACTCATATTATGTGCTATAGAACTGGCAAATAAATAAATACCTCGTAAATTGAGTGTTCTAACTACTCGTACTAAAATGAATTGCTGTTTGTTACTTCTACTAAAACATCGGCATTCCTTTGCTGATTTTTGCAAAAGTGTAACTAGTGACAAAATATAGAACCAATGCATTGAAAGTGACAAAACCCATATGTAACATAAGGAAATTCCTAGAACCAACGTACCTCGGGCCACCTACAGTTTGGCCTTTCCTGTAGGAACCCTAACACTCTATTTAGAAAAGGGCGCGAGCACTATGTTTAGTTCGCGCTGCTACCCTGGCCTGCGCCTGCTAAGGTGACTATTGGCCTTACCTGTCACCCCCAGGTTTGCGCTTATGGAGGACGAGGAGATCATTTGCGATCTCCGGCGCCCTATCCGGGCCTGGCCTTTGACACCCATGAAATAATGTTTCTCTTCTATTCTTATTTAACCAGTCTACTAAAAACATAACTGGCCTCTGTGGCCACTGCTATTAACTCCTAATGCAACATAATGAAACCATAATAGCGTTCATATCGGCCTGTCTATTGTAACCTAATAATAGAAACCGCAAATCGTCTGCAGTTAATGACCGCGTAAATATTAAACGAGCTAGCGACGTGTATGTCCGTCTCAACTGTGCGATGTTGTTCTGTGGATAGGGGATCAGGTTACTGATAAATTAGTCTGTAATGGTGCCAACTCAAGGGGGACTCGAGTTTCGTAGAAAATATAAAAGTTTCCTCCTAGTAAAATATCGCTAGGTACACCAACTTTGTAAAAATACTTTTGATAATGTTGATAGCTACCTGATCCCGTAAGCTTCGTACTGCCATTTTTAATTCTTCAATTTTCTTCTAAAGGCTTGTTTTTATTTTTATACCCGCCTCAGTGTACTTATACACGTGCACTGAAAATTTTAAACTTCCATTTTTACTGTTTTATTTTAAATACAAACCTTTTTTTAGAAATAGCAAACACATTAAAAATAATTATCCAATTTGGTGCAATTGGTCTTAAGTTATGTACGTAGATAAATTTTAGCGATTCATTGTTATTTATATAGATATTTGTTGTTGTTAAGTGGCGTAAATGTCTTTACCGATGTAAAGAATAAGTAGAATCTTAGAGTGATGGTTACTAATTGGGAACGTGGACTTGTGCGAAAGCAGCATGGTCACCCACACTGTGGTGGCATAGTGAGAGGCTTTTTCAAACCTGCTTAAAGGACCAGGATCAAATTAACAAACATTATATATATTAACAAATAAACATATTCTATTTAAGAAAATTGCTTTGAAGAGAATGACTAACTTGAAGTAGTCAACCACTTATGAGTCAGGGGACTCCAAAAAATATACATATACCTAAATATTCCTAAGGTATTTCTTGACCTTGTGAGTGGGATGTGTACCCCACTCACAAGGTCAAGAAATTCCTGATACCTTTTAAGAACTCTATTACTTAGTGTATTCAAGGAAAACGGTTCTTATTATTGTAGGTAGGTTGAACTTGAGATTATTTTTTCTTAATATAAAATGCTGGTTTAAGTGCTATTTAGCTTCAGGCTACAACAATTTTTCTAAGTAAAACATAACAATAAAAGAAAGCGAACCAGCTTTAGTTGTAATTATACCCGGAACACTTAAAGGTATTTAACTACTGCTATATCGTAAGTATCTTTTTAATAGTTATGCACTACTCGGTTTGACTGCCTCGGTGGCGCAGTGGTAGCGTACGCGACTGCTGTCCATGAGGTCTCGGGTTCGAATCCTGGGTCGGACCAAATGTTTGTATGATCTACAAATACTTGTTTCGGAGTTTGGGTGTTTTCTATGTATAATATGTATTTATTTACAAAAAAAAAAGTATTTATGTATTAATATTAGTTATCTAGTACCCATAATACAAGCTCTGCTTAGTTTGGGACTAGATGGCGTTGTGTGTTAGATGTCCAAAATATATATTTAAAAAAAAAAAAACTACTCGACCCTCTGCCTTGCTGGTGCAGTATTATGAACTCTCATTTGCGACGTACGGCACACGCGTAATGTCGCCTCCCAGCGCCTGCCCGCACCGAAGCGGGCATCGTCTCTAGATGTTATATCCTCTCAGTTTAGGCGACGTACGGCACACGCGGTACGTCGCCCCCTCGCGGCTGGCCTTTAAAGCGGATGGAGGGGAAAACCCGTTCCACCCATTCGCGGCCACACTCAGGGCGGCATGAGGCGCTGATAAGCGCGCCTCCGCCGCCCGGTTCGCCGGCGACGGATCGGGTCCGAGTGGAGGTCGTCCTCCCGGGCCTTCTCCGCCGCCTCCTTCTGCGAGATGACTTCCTCGCAGAAGGTTACGACCGCGGTAAAACTGCTCTCGCCACCGACCATGGAGCGTACGACAGCCGGTAGAGAGAGATATCCTCCGATGACTGCAATGAGGGCCCGACGCTGCGGCACCCAAGCGGGGCACACCGCCAGCGTGTGCTTGGCCGAGTCCTCACTGCAGTCGCAGTGGTGGCAGGCGGGACTTAATTCCCTCCGAGCGATCGAGTGCAGGTACTTCCTGAAGCAACCGTGCCCGGAAATCATCTGCGTCAGTCGGAAGGAAAGGGTCCTGTGCTGCCGCCCTGCCCACTCGAGGATGACCAGCTGGAGGGCCTCCACGGTTGCGAAGCCAGCGCGTGGAGTCTCCAGCCGCGATGACCAACGAGCCGTCGTAGCTCGAGGGGCGGAGGGCGCATGCCACTCTCCGCCCGGAATTCAGCCACCCGTCGATAAACTTCGGCGAGCACTTCCGCCTCCAAGTCCCACGGGGGTATTCCGGCCAAGGCGCACGCCGCCTCTGTCGACACCGTGCGGTATCCGCGTATGGCTCTGACCGTCAAACAATCTGAGGCCGACAGAGGCGCGCCTTATTCTGGGCGGTCAGAGCCGACTAGGAAGATGATGATGAACCAACCATACTCGGCCCTAAGAGACGCTACGAGCATTTCTTTGTTGTTTATAATCGTCGAATGCATATAAGTTTTTATGCAATCTAATATTTCATTCAAGGTACAGTAAAGATCTTTATATGTATATATACATAAGATATTAAAACTAATTCTAAATCAAAATGAGTTCTTTGAATATATTATATTTTATTTTTTAATCAAGCCAAGCTAATTGTACAAAATTATTTCTAATATAATTATTCCAACGAATATTCCAACGATAACAACTAAGGAAAACTAGGATCCACGTTTCCTCATCCTATTATTTTCACCTTATTCGAGAAAACGATTTTCTTGTCGCAAACGAGCGGAATCAGCACGAAACTGATTTAAGAGTAATGACTGCTCGCTCAAGTATTCACTCAATTTCACAAATCGGACCCATCCTAATTGGAGAGAGGTCATAGTGAGAAACTTATGGGGTCACCAAAACAGCGGACTGGGTTATAAAGTCTGCATTTTTATAATAAAATTATTTTACTATCTTTCAGATTTTAGAGGTGTAGTTCATGATCTCATAAACATCTTGTCTATACTGCTGGCTTAGTGGTTTAAAGGGTTACCATGCCGCTTTGTACTGAGTCTGAGTGTTCTTTGTTTGTAAAGTCCCTCTCCTGCACATGTTATATATTTCTAATAAAGGAGCAGTCTTTAAAAGTACATAAATATACAGTGCTTAGCTATGGCGTCAGTCTGCTTAAAACATCTATACTAATATTAAAATTATTATACAGCTGATGAGCAGGGTTGATTGAACGCAATAAACTCGGGAATTACTGGTCCAAATTGAAAAACCATTTCGGTGTTAGACAGTCCATTTATCGAGGGAAGCTATAGGCTAAACATTTACCTTAAGTACTGATGGAAGTTCTGCTTCTATCAGTCATCATATATTTATATATTATATATATCTCATACAATATATATCTCATACAATTAATATAAATATATATATCTCATACAATTCATGAAAAAATTATAAAAAACGGAAGAAATTTATTCCTTTTGAGAGCATCCATTGCGTGCGCTGTAGGATCGGGTAAAGTTTCGCAAAGCCATGTATGACAGAATAAAATCAATAGTACATATCTATCTATTAAAATCGGTTCACTATAATTTTTTTCATCAACCAACATCACACTATAAACATTAGAAGAGACAGACTAAGTTGCGAGGGTCAACTAGTGTTTTTTGATGAAATAGGGGGCAAACGAGCAGACGTGTCGCCGGGGATTACCGCCGTCCATGGATACCCGCAATACCAGAGGCGTCACAAGGGCGTTACCGGCCTTTAGGGGATGGGGAGGTGGAGGGTGGGAGGGGTTTTTGTATGGGCCACCAGGATCCTCATTCTCTTGATGAAACAGCGCAAGCGCTGTTTTCTACAAGTTTACTGTGAGAACATAGTATCACTCCGTTCGAGCCGGCCCATTCACGCCAAAATCTTAACATATGATAAGTTATAAAGTATTTGTTCACGATGGGAAAAGAACTCACAGTCCCCTTAGTAGCCAGGATTACTATATACTATACTATA